>JAPDEO010000010.1:600000-820582 GCA_027569155.1 Aspergillus haitiensis | reverse complement strand
AAGTGGTCAAGTTCTTATATGAGCATGGGGCTGATATCAATATCCCCAATAATGATGGATGGACCCCATTGAATAAAGCATCAAGCAGGGGACACCTGGAAGTGGTCAAGTTCTTATATGAGCATGGGGCTGATATCAATATCCCCAATAATGATGGATGGACCCCATTGAATAAAGCATCAAGCAGGGGACACCTGGAAGTGGTCAAGTTCTTATATGAGCATGGAGCTGATATCAACACACCCAGTCATGATGGATGGACTCCATTGAATATAGCATCAGGCAGGGGACACCTGGAAGTGGTCAAGTTCTTATATAAGTATGGAGCTCAGGCAAACATCTACACATCCAGTCATGATGGATGGACTCCATTGAATGCAGCTTCAAGCAGGGGACACTTGAAAGTGGTCAAGTTCTTATATGAGCATGGAGCTGATGTCCAGAAGCCCAATAATGATGGATGGACTGCATTGCATGCAGCTTCAGAGAGTGGACACCTAGAAGTGGTCAAGTTCTTGTATGAGCATGGAGCTGATATCCATACGCCCAGTCATAATGGATGGACTCCATTGTTTGGAGCCTCAGATAATGGACATCTAGAAGTGGTCAAGTTCTTGTATGAGCATGGAGCTCAGGCAAACATCTACATCCACAGTTATGATGGATGGACTCCATTAAATGCAGCTTCAAGCAGGGGACACCTGGAAGTGGTCAAGTTCTTATATGAGCAGGGGGCTGATATCAACACCCCCAATAATGATGGATGGACTCCATTGAATATAGCATCAAGCAGGGGACACCTGGAAATGGTCAAGTTCTTATATGAGCATGGGGCTGATATCCATAAGCCCACTAACGGATGGACTCCGTTGAATATAGCATCAAGCAGGGGACACCTGGAAGTGGTCAAGTTCTTGTATGAGCATGGGGCTTAGGCAGACATCTACACCTCTAATAATGATGGATGAACTCTATTGAATATAGCTTCAAGCAGGGGACACTTGGAAGTGGCCAAGTTCTTGTATGAGCATGGAGCTGATATCCATACGCCCAATAATGATGGATGGACTCCATTGAATGCAGCTTCAGATAGTGGACATCTGGAAGTAACCAAGTTCTTATTAGACCATGAAGCTGATATCCATACGCCCAGTCATAATGGATGGACTCCATTACATGCTGCATGCCGTTATAATCACACAAAAATTATCAGCTTAATCTAGAAAGAAGTGTACAACCAGTGCTCGACGTCATTGACAAACAAGACCTCCTCGAGCGCTCATCCCTCCACATTGCTATTCATGAAGGCTTTTACAATATAATTAAACTCCTTATGCAATAGCAACCTTACATTTCCTCACTTGATTGCTACGGACGACGTATTGCGGATTGGGCTTAGTTTTTGATTCGTCCTTCCTCCAGAATTTTTGCCCTGAAAACCTGCATTCAACACCACGTGAAGAACAATTTAATACCCTCCGCCAAACGGTACAACTCATATGTCGTAACATTATACAATCTACAGAAACAGACTCTCCATTTCTTTATGAGCTAGGTCACAGCCTTATATATCTTGATGATATACCATCTGCATCGAAGGTTTTTGAACAACACACATACATAAATGGGGATACTATAGTCCACAGCGCAGGCTGCAATATTTGCAAGACCGAAGGAAACATCAAAGGACAGCGTTTTATTTGTAAAATCTGTCCAAATGTGGATCTTTGCGCCCTATGCTTTTCCACATACGAAACTAAGGCACAAAGCGGACGTTGTAGAGGACATGAATTCATTCAAATTCCAACACCCACGGATATACCCACAAACCCTTCTGATTTTGCAAAATTCAAAATGTCAAAAGATAAGCTCGATGAGTGGCTGTCAGCTTTGATGGCCAAGTATCAGACAAATAATGTGTATTAGGATGCGACGCCTTTCTTCTCTTGCAGTTTTTCCTAGTCTTAGAACTCGGTTTCATCGGTCTACTAGGTACTTTCCATACCTCCGATCTCAAATATTATTGGCTTCATTGGACATTTTTCTTTGATCACGTTGCCACCACGCCTAGAGCCTGGTCCTTTCTTTCTCTTCTCCCACAGTTATTTTTCCGCACCTTTGCCACTGTATCTACTCATTTTTGACTTTATCCCGTACGATTAGCGGTCCCATTTTTAGCAAACCAGTTTGATTGTAATTAGAATATTTGGATATCATCTTAACCAAAGCAAGTAGCACTGTATCGCGTAAACTAGATTAATATCCCAGGGGTTCTCTAACGAGTCTCTGGATGCGATATTATTCGACAATTTAGCGACAAAAGTTTACAGTATAACTAATTGCGTGTAGGGAAACTGGATGTCAGGCTCACATTTAAAGTTGCAATTTGTAGCGTTTGCCTCTGTCTTCTCATTTAATCCCATTGGAGTAATTAGAGGATGTTAAGATGAGTTAGAACATAAAGGTTGGGGGGCCAAGCACAGCAAACGTGGGTAAATCTGGAGTGGATGCCTCAGGTACAAGTGTTGTTTGAGATGTTTGCATGGTATTGGTACTAGTTTCATACAGATAAATGGATCTCACTATCATTCCTTGATATAGTGGGTGTGTTTTAGATATGTGAGAAAAACAATAGGCGATGAAGGGTACTTTTAGTAGCTAAAGGGTTACTAGTTATTTTATTACTATTATTGATATAAAAGTGTTGATCATTTTCTGTGGGTGGTAAGATAATTACACTGAGTCTGGGGATAAAAATATTACGTCATGTCACTGCTTTCCCAACCAACACATGGAGCATCAGATGTCCTTCTACTCGCTCTCTATCAAAGGTTTCTTGACTGGAAATAATTGCTCTATATAATGCAATTATAGTGCTCTTGAATCATATATACCCCACTGATATAATCTTATTATAACAATCTCTCTATAAATCTCAGGATATTTTGGTCCATTTGCTGACGTTGAGCTTCACTCAACATTTCAACGCCAAGCTTTCTCAATCCCACAACAGCTAGCTACTCCTAACCATGTTCTCGTTTCTTCGAAATCTCCTGCCTTTAGGGGATGATATATCCTTTGATCTCTCGCCTTGTGATACAATCGAGGTTGATACAGCTCACGGCAAGTCCGCTCGGGCGTTGAAGCATTTGATAAAGCTGAACCATGCCAATTATGCTATCCTCTGGAACGAGCGAAAATTTCACAACCACGCACCTCATGTTCGTTATCGATCTATTCCCCCCCAATTGCCCTTTAATTGTCCTTTTAAAATGGGATTTACTGATCATTATTTAAGGCCTTGTGCTCCTCTTTCCTCTTGGGTGCCGACTCAGATCATCTGAACCGCGTGTTCGAGAGTGAGTCGAAACAGCTAGAACTCTGGACAGACTCGCCTGGAGAGGTGAGCACGTATGATTGGAGAGACTACTTGGGACATCGCCAGTGAGTTTCACAGATTAAACGCCTTCATTATGACATAACGGGAATGAGTAGCCTTAATATAAACCAACAATGAATCATCTAGGTACCAGAGGGCGTTCGTCGATCTTTTTGAAGATGAACTTGTCGAGTATAATTACAATTGGAAGAAAGTTGTTGGCCACTATTTATTTTCCGGCAATGAGCCGTTATTCAATTCTCTCACGGCCGATCGTACGTCTCATGCACAAGTATTATCTCTCGTATGAAAACTAATTATTTTGTCTTTTGTACGCAGTTGGCCACCCTCTAATTCACATGGCCTATGCCTTCGAGATGTCTAGCCGCGAAATCGCCATGGAGGCTTTGGCTTTGACGGCTGTTTGTTATGGCACCAGCCACAAATATTTGGATGACTCGTCCTATTCACAAGCAGAGTCGTCCTACCAATCAACTTCCCCACAAGATATCCTGTCTAAAGTCCGCCACGACAAGCGTCTCAATGGCCTTTTCTCCGCACCAGGCGGCCACAACACTGAGACCATTTTCCGCGACGCCGAAGCCATCATCCTGGACCACTGGAATGCCTGGAAGATTGAAGATCCTATGAAGCAGTTTCGCGAGAGCCAAGAAGCCGCCGTAGCTCTCCTTACCGCTACGCTCACAGAGACACGCACTAAATACGATTTCTTCTTCGTCCACATCTTGACGACTAGTCATGCAGTTCGGGTCCTTCTCCCCTTAATTCCAAACCGGTTCCAATTGCCTTTGCTGAGGCAGTGGTGGCTACTGACGTTGGCCATCTACATTGGCCAACTGAGACCGGAAATTGACCTTCAAAAAGTCACCAGTTATGATTTGAAAGATAGGGATTGGAAGTGGGTGGAGAACATGGCTATTAAGGGAAAATACGCGACCGACTCCCATTATCTCAAAGCTCTGCGTGCGTTTAGAGATACAGCAACTACGTGGGGTGACCCTGACTCGTTTTACTTGAAGGCTGCTGTTCAGTTTGCCGAAGCGTTTGATGGCTGGGGAGGATTTTTTTAGTATGTTGATTGTCGAATAAATTGGTCTCCGTTTTCCCATTCTCATGTTTGTTTTTTGCCTATTACCGCTTTTATTATTATTATGACTTTGCCCCAGTCGAGAGACTGCACCGTAAAAATTTTCAGGTTACGAGCATCCGTTCAATAGCATCTATATATCTGGATAGTTATATATGGAGAGAAAAGAAAAATAAAAGTTAATTTTCGCTCAGCATTATTCCGCAAGGTCCTGTGACTTCTTTTGTAAACCCTCCATTTAGAAAAAGGAAAAACCAGCAAGTCATTTTCACATTCTTATATAAGAAGGGTACATGATCTGCATAGTAAATCCGATACATACCCAGCTGCCAATATTATATTAGATGAAAATAATACTCCAGACTCCCACCACGGCTACAGGTATATTGATGCCTTAGGCATTAAATTATAGTCACGTGCACGATTCTTTTGTTTTGCAGTGTTTGTATAGATAAATCATCCCCTTCCCACATATCTTCTCCTGTCACAATCTGTATAACACGGTAATCTAAAATGTCGGCGCCAGACGCGGTCAAAGATGTAGATGGACAAATATATCTTCATGCAGAACTTTTACCAAATATCCGCCATGTTACGCTCTACATCTCTGTGCCAGCGAGACTTCAAAATACGGATATTTTCCCCATCATTTCTCTCTCCGGGTCGCGTCGATCGGTCTCCGTCTCTCTCCCTGAGCCACTCGATTACGTTGCTGACGCGATCAAGCTACCTGCGCGTGTTAATGAGGCCTCGCGGCGACAATTGATGGCTGTTGGACGGACTGGGGATTGTCATATAGCCCAGAATACTAGTGGTGGTAGCGGCGGTATGCCTGAAAATGATCGGCGGGAATACTCATTCAGAATGCAGATCGATACTGAGACTCAACCGTTACATTCATTGGAGGACTATATGGATACATTTGTCCCTTGGAACGCGGCGGATATGGCTTCTTTAACCAAACTACGTTGTAGCCGGTGCGAAAACATCATTTTGGAAGCCACACCCCCTCGCGAGTCAAATAGGGCGAACGATTCGTCGCCAGTCTGGCTATGCAAAGACTTACCAAGTGGAAATTGGGCTGAGATGATGGATTTTTGGCATTGCCATAAACCGGATCCCCACGAAGGAGCGGAGAACTCCACCGCTTCTCAAATTACTGAAGACCAGAACTCTCAGGTCAAGGGCTATGGTGCTGCAAACCAGGTCCGAGCTAATCCAGGTACTATTCTTGTGGATGTAGCTACTTTCTTGGTATCAGATGTTGACTGTAAAGGCTTAAAAAAGGTAAGCAAGACCGGATACCCCTGAATTGAATTTGATGTCCCTGTTGTTCTCATTGTATTTTTCTACCCCCCTCTGCACCCCTCGCTGGGAGTCTATGTGCTTCCCGGGTTAAGTCTCTAGACCGCTCTCGATGGGCTCAAAGAAGGAGGTCTTGTCTTTACAATGATTAGGTCTTCGATACAAGTGCCCTATAGTAGCAAAGTCTTGGTCTTTTGGCTCGAGTTGACATGCTGTTGGTCATGGCAATGGAATAGGCACAGTTATCCTCGTCATGTAATTCGATGGATTTCGTGCTTACACCCCATCTACCCATTACTGTGATCTCGACTTCTCTTGAGTGTCGAGTCCACTACTGCGCCTCGTTGTTTCTTCGTTGATTCGATCCAGAGTGATGGCTTCGACGTGATTATGGCGAGGTACATTCTACATGCATTTCGTCAATGGTGACCACTATTCGGTGTTTTTTAACATTCCTTGTGGATAATTAAAACCTGTAAACCACTAGAGAGCTGCTAGAATTCAATTTACGCGAACATTTTCTTCAAACCCAGTGTAACTTTCCTTCCTTTCTCCACTAGTCAGTTTGCTGATAAAATGGGCATTTCAGATATCAGATAATAGCACGGCAGATCCTTCTTCACAGACAGAACAGGATGCATTATGGTGTGAGAACTGCGATTCCTTGATCGGAGTAGAAGATACTGTTGCTAGGGGCTTGCGGCTGTTTAAGACAAGCCTGTCAGCATGTTTGCCACAGATTAATAACGAGACTGGAGAGTCACAATGGAAAACTCACTCAACCGAGACCATCGTGGCGGCTCAGCTGTTGGAACTTATTGAGCGAGAGAGCGCTCGTAGATTCGTCATTCACTCCGGAAAAGAAGACGGGTTGTTGGTAAGTATACCATCTATGTTTCTGGAACCGGGCTTTGATAGTGCTTGGTCTCTGATTAATGTATGTTTAGATTTGGGTCTTCAATCCCGACTTGCGGTATTCCAACTCAAGCGGAGACCATAGTATCGCCTCGCAACGAGCCATGAAGATTTTCTTCCAAACCGTCACCAAAGTTGATGAAATGCTTAACCCGGGACCCGGCAAGGCATCCTCTCTATCTCTTGAAGAACTCAAACTCCCTCATCAAACTTTTGTTTCATTAGCAAATATTTTGGAGGAGAGAAATCTCATGCTTCCCGTCACTGCGAGAACCTTCCGTGAGTGGAAAGTGGGAATCTTACATCGATTTGAGAGAACTTGATAAGAGTGACGAAAGGGCAGGGAGGTGGTGCAGGTGGGTTTGTGTGAACCTTCCTAGTTAGGCAGGTGTCCTCTCTTTTTTTTTTTTGTTTGAGGTGTCACGATGAGCGCATTTCCCTTCCCCCTGTGTTCTTAACTCTTTTCGCCTCCCGGATTCTCATTTCGAAACTCAACCTTTTTCATTTCTTCCCTCCTTGAGTATTAATTACGGTCTATCGCGACTATCTTGCCTGGTAAGTGCTCGTATCTCTCTCTCTCTCTTTCTTTCATGAAAAGAATATCCAGTTGGAGCTCACAATAACACCTTAAGGTTCATTAAAAACAAAAACAAATTCCCCGTTGATTTGAACTATACCTCCCGGCGAGCTCGGTCACTAGGTATCTTATTTTGTCCATGGATACCCCAGAACTCCCCGCACAATCAAGTGCAGTCTATGACGAGGAAAATGGTATTAGTTGGGAGCATATTGAGGATATAAGAACCACCGTTCCGGAAGAAACTAGCGCTTCGATCCCTGTAAGCGACACTTGTGTGGACTCGAGTCTCGAAGTGGGTACTTTACCTCAACCTCGTTCTTGTGATTTGAAGGGTCCAGGATATGCGAGACCTCAACCCTCGGATTCTGGCACTATGCGTGTTTCTTCTTATATTAACAACCCCCCGGCTATAAGGGTGACACCGCCTGATTCTCTCAACCTTGCGGGCACTGATGAGGCACCGATGGCAAATTCGGAGGGTCTGGCATAATTAGGTTATGTGATAATTCCTGAGGAATAATGGTTTAGTGTATACTTAGGTCTCTCTTTAAGATTGCTTGTTGCAAAGCCCTTTTTCTTCATTACATAGGAAATGCGAAATGCATTTGTTGTCATTTTATGGTATTACTGTTTTTGCTTTTTATAACAGGAAATGGGAATATCCTTCCTCCCACCAAACACATGCTCTCCACGAAAAATGTCTTCAAATTTACATCACTCAACCTTCGAATGGAGTTTCATAAGGCGCTTCAGCTTGCGGCGTGATTCTTGCTAGATGACGTCTCTGGCCATCTTGCCAATCAAAGAGAGCACTATGCGCAGCAACACGGTTCTATAGTAGATCTTTAGCCGCCGTTTTCTAGTCGTAGGGAGTTAGGTTCTTAACTTACATCCCAAACCACCACGGTTCCGGGGTACCACCTCACACGGGTTTGCAAATCCTGAGACAAAGCGATGTGATCATAGAGGAATTTGAGAAGAACGTCGGATTCTTCCTTCTTGTATCCGACAATATAACGTGTGACTGTATGTAGTTAGAAATCACGATAGCTCTCTATGTTTTGTACGCTCTCCGCGTCTAGATAGATACTTACACTGTGGGTTCACAAATAACGCTTTCTCTCCCGTAACCTATAAATTGAATTAGGTTGAATTTTCTGTCTCTCTGAGGGGCTAGTTTTACTTACCGGGTGGGTTCTGACAATTGGGTGCTCTGACACGATAGGATCCCGTCGAGCAATACCACCCCTGTTCAAGCTGCTGTTGACTTGTTCAATACCTGAGTGGACTGCTTTAAGACCATGTAGTCGCTCACGGAAAGCCGGCGACAAGCGTTTATACGCTGTTGCCATGTTTGCAAACAGGGTGTCTCCCCCACTCGTGGGACCATCTAGCAGGTAAAGAAAAGTGGTGCCAGGAGGCTGTTTTTCGAAGGTCACATCCGAGTGCCAGGTGATAGAGTTTGTATGAGAGGCGAGGAAGTCAGCGCCGCTTGTATCATCCGCTCCTCGATGTACAAGATGAATCTCCGGGAACCCTTTGGGGGCCCCGGAAGTTTGATGTATGTGATGTCGGCCAAAGTAGCCACCGAACTCCAGAGCTTTTTCAATGGGTAATTGCGCAAAATCTTGGTCTCGGAACGCTAAAGGGTGCGGGAAATGAAGTATTAGATGCTATCCTTTAAAATGGCGCGGCAAATCCATTCAAAGGTAGTGTGACGTACCGACAACTTTCCTCTGGGCGACAAAGAGGGCGAGCTGGTCCTTTCCCTCCTTTGTCAATTGGCTCAGTTGAATGCCGTGAACTTCACTCCCAATCGAAGGAGTAAGTTCTGTTACTTTTGCTTGATCTTTTGGGAAGAGGTCAGGGAAAGATGGGTCAGCATCCCGCCCATGGTCATAGTGCTCGAATGGCTTTAGAGGTGGATATCTATCGAGAAACTTAGTAAATGAAAAGAATTTACGGATAATTAGGGTGGGGGGAGGGGGGATGATATGTCAAATTCAATACCTTTCTGTTTCATTGTCCCAAACTGGAAGGTAATTGGGAAACGAAGCAGGAGGCTGCTGGCCTGTGCCTTTGATTTCATCTCCATGCTTGTAAGCATTAGCATATCCGATCAGGTTCTCCTTGTTCTGTCCTCCATCTGTCTTTAGTCCTTCCGTGGGCTTTGCTGTTAGGGATACGAGCTCTGTAATAGAGGGCGCCATTGTGTGTATCTGTATCTTCTCTCGGTTTCTCTTAAACACAGACTCGAAAATATTGTTTATTGTTCACAGCACAGGCTTAAGGTATGGGTGCTGCTTGTGCGGTTATATAAGTCTTCCATTGCATCCGATTATCCGAACAGTGCTGGCGTCATTCTCGCGGGGTATCATGATTCAAGACATCGCGGAGGGGTAAGTGTCAAAAATTTGCTAGGGAGTAAAGCTATGATAGGCTCCTCTCTCTTTTTTTTTTTTTTTTTTTTTCTTATATCATAGATTGATTGAAAAATCAGATATGATCTTTACTATCCCATGGATGGCGTGATGCCGTTGTAAAGTGAATCAATTGACGGCGAGGGAGCATTTTGTTTGGACGCTTTCCTCGTCCTGTCTCTGTCATGGGGTAACTGATGTTGATCAGTTGGAGAAACGGTAATGAGGCCATGATAACGGGGTGGATTTGTTGGGTTGAACGGGAAGCTAGGAGGAGATGGAGAAGAATGAGTTGCTTACGAGAGTGGGCCAAGCATGGCGCAATTGCCTCGTGCATTTGCACAACTCAAGTTCGGACGAAATTCGAGACACAACCCCCACTTCATGAGGTTTAGAGTACCATAAAACATTCTTTCTTAGCAATTATAAGGCCTAAGGCTTCTTCCTCTGATGTTGTGAGGATGGCGAAATATACAGTCACCATGAGCCAATCAAGGTGAAAATTAGCTAGTCATTTCTTGATAAAGATGGATTTTAGATCCTAGCCTAAACTATGTTTAGCACTCTGTACAGTTATCGACACTTCCAATGTATTGCCACATTCTCCATACTAGTTCAAAAAACACCTAGGTTAGCTAGTATATACCCACAGATGAACATGAATTCTTGTACGAGCTATTCTATTCGTTGTTTTGGGTTTGGATAGCGGACCTTGCTTGCGTGGTCGCATCGCCGTTGATGCTCCAAGTCCCCGAAGACCTAAAAAACCAAATTTTATACGCTACAATAGGTCACTTCCATATTCTATCTTGATAGATACTGATAACTAGCTCTTTTTTTTTGGATCCTGATCAAGCCTGCGTTGAGTATTGCGTGATAATGGGGACCGAAGTGCTTACTGTTCTCTGCTACTATAGGGTTCGAGAGGGGAACTTTATAAACGGGGGTTTCTCTCTTTTTTTTTTTATATTAATTAGTTCAGGGACTCTATTCACTTATTACCGATAGCCCATACTGTATCGACAGGATGGCTACGAATAATATCACTAGCCCGGATAGTGGCAAAGCCCCGATTGAAGTTCGAGTGAAGAATACTTCAGGCTCTGGCTCGAGTTCAACTTTATCCACAATTGAGGCTAATGGGAGAGAGAAACGAATTAAGGATTGTGCTTTTGATACGACGGAGGACCCCAGATACTACAAACCGATTCCTGAATATGAGGGCATCCATCGCTGGGACCCGGATTTTGAGTGGACGGAGGAGGAGGAGAAACGGTTGATAAAGAAGGTGATAAACCATGTAATAATTCCAGCGCAAAGGTCGAGCAGCTAAACTTGATATACGTTAGATCGACTTGCGAGTCTGTACCTTTGCGTGTGTCACATTCTTTGCGCTCCAGCTCGACAGAGGCAATATCGTTCAAGCTCTGTCCGACAACATGCTCGGAGATCTTGGCATGAACACAAATGACTATAACACTGGACAGACGATATTTTTCCTATGCTTCCTGTTCTCTGAGCTCCCTTCGCAGCTAATATCGAAAAAGCTGGGGCCAGATAGATGGATTCCAATCCAAATGGTTAGTTGGAGTTTAATTGCAGCTTGCCAATACTTTTTGAAGAATAAGGCGGGATTCTATGTGTGCAGGGCACTTTTGGGAATGTTTGAGGGAGGCTTGTGAGTTCAATAGCGCCAAAATGCTGGGAATAGTATAAAGGCCCCTCGAGCTAAGAATCTTTTAGCATTGCAGACACAATTCTTTTCCTTTCGTTCTGGTATAAGTCAAAAGAGCTGCCCATTCGACTGAGTTATTTCTGGGTCTCCTACCAGGGAACTGCAATTGTTGGCGCTTTCCTGGCATTTGGCTTCCTCCGTATCAGAAACGATGATGGAACAGGGGGTTGGCGATATCTTTTCGCATTCGAAGGCCTGATCACAGGGCTCATTGGAATAATGGCCGCGTTTTGGATGCCTGCATCACCAACTCAGACAAAAGGTGGTTTTCGAGGAAAGGATGGATGGTTCAGCGAACACGAGGAAAAGATCCTCGTTAACCGCGTGATACGAGACGATCCTAGTAAAGGGACAATGCACAACCGCCAAGCGGTCTCGCTGAAGATGCTGTGGGAGGCCTTCTGTGATTACGATATGTGGCCCATTTACCTTCTCGGATTGACTTGGATGATCCCCAACACCCCGGCAACAAGTTACATAACACTGCAGTTGAAATCGTTGGGGTTCGACACCTTCCATACAAATCTAATGACTATACCAGCGTATGCACTCTTTATATTCAACCTTCTTTTCTGGACGCGGGTATCTGAACGCATCAACCAGCGTTTCCTACTCGGCATAGTTACTGAAATCTGGTGTTTGGTGCCTTTAATCGCGTTGGCGGTCCTCCCAGATGGAACCAGTCCATGGGTGCTATGGGTGCTCCAAGTGATTTTGATTGGATCTCCTTATGTGCATGCTATCATTGTGGCCATGACCTCAAGAAATGCAGGGTCAGTCCACACTAGGACAGTCGCTAGTGCGCTATACAACATGGTGGTACAGGCATCTAATATCATTGCTAATAATGTGAGATGAATACCACCTGCTGTCTGTTACAGACTTTGCTAAGGGACTTGACTAATTCAATTCTAAGATATATCGGGAGAACGATAAGCCGTATTATCGCGTTGGCAACCGCGTGCTTATTGCTATAGCTTGCTGGAATGTATGCCTCTTTATTGGGGCTAAACTCTACTATATCTGGCGCAATAGGTATTACATCCACTCAGTCCAACTATTTTATATCTAGCATGAATTTATAGTTGAACAAATACTGACTGAAAACAAAGGCAAAATGCAGCAAAATGGGACGTCATGTCTAGCGCTGAAAGAGAAGAATATCTAAATGCCAACCGGGACAAAGGGAACAAACGGTAAGATCGCTTTTCCTCGTGCCTCGAATTAATGACTTAGATCTAACCGATAATTATAGCCTTGACTTCCGGTTTAGCCACTGAAATATGTGAGGAATAATGTTGTTTATGAGCTGGCTAGTTCTTTATCAGAAGCATTGCGAATTCTGGGTCGGTTTTGGAGGCACACACAAAAAAAAAAGATTTGCTTTAGATATTCAGTCTATATGTTGATCATTAAGACAAAAACACTCCCAAAGAATATATTAAATTTAGAACCAATATACTTACCTAGCTAATAAAATGTACCGACCCTACTCTCCAATAACATACTCACAGCCGTCTTTCCCAATCCATACTTCGTGGCGTTTGCCAGCTGGCACATCTACCCTTGCGCCAGCCCCAAAAGTCTCTTTCTTAATCTCTCCGTTGTGAAGATTGACATTATCATCAGGATAGGTAATCGTCAAAGTACCATGACGAATCAAATGGGTTGTAAGTCCCGCGTGTGAGTGAGGGGGGTAATGCACATTACTTTATTATTATAATTTTTTTGTTTTTTTGCTCTTGTCAGCACGCTAGGAAGCAACATAATAATAATAAAATAGAAAAAGGAAAAAGGAATAAGTGCGCTAAGGAATATACTTCATGTAAGATGAATTGGTGGGTTTTATGCTGGTTGGCTGGCTGTGCATTTTCTTTCTATCTTGGAGAAGATAACATGCGCGAAATAAACAATAGGTAAAAGGTAAAGGTACCTTACCTTCCATCTGACCAAGTAAACACATGAGTGAATCCCCAGCTCCTTACCAAAGTTTCGCACTCACCGCGAGTGCCGATGGTGTAGACCTCTGCCATAACTTTGAAACTTCAAGCGGTGAGGATAAACTATATCTCATGACTTGAGTTGGAGAGGAGAACAAAACAAGGAGCAGGAGAAGAGGATGCTGGATGACGTATCTACCTATCTAGGGAGGCTTTCGATTTTTCTGCCTTAGGCACCAGGAGCGGGGTCATGTTTGTCTAATATTCCTAATCAGTGCCGAGAAAGGAAGGCTGTCAATGTTGAGCCCTGATTTGGAAGTTACTCGATCGGGCCTGAGTCCATGGTTCAACAACCTGCTGTAATAATTCCTCCCGATTACTTTTCTCCAAGTCGTCAGCCCAGCAATAATGATGGTCGGTTCATCGCTTTTTTTAATCCCCCCCTCCCTATTTGCTCTTATCGAAAAAGTCTCCTGCACCTACTCTGTAGATCGTCACAAAAAAAAAAACACACCTTATGTAATTATCAACCAGGTAAATTAGCCTTAAATTAGTCTATGATTACATTGACGACGCTTGTTCGTTTTCAATAATAAGAAAATATTGTACAATCACCCCTTGAGTCGCGCTTCCTTCCATCAAGCTCCCCCCTCCATCCCTTTTTCCGAGCCCCGCGTCCCCTGTAAGGACAGGAAGCCCATCTTTTGGGGAGAGTGATGACCATGATTGATTGTGCCTCTCATCTCTGCCTTCTGTCCCACCCCAGGAACAAACAAAGAAAATGGAACTTGAGCACAAGGTGAGTTGCACACGCTGTCCCTCGAAGCAGATGGTATCGAGCTCTCTCTCTTCCTGACATAGGAAAGTAAAGGCCTCTGAATCCCTGTGTTAATCAAGGGGTGTCAGAGGGCCTGGTGCGCACGGTTACTATTAGCACGGAACTAGTGTTGTGTATATCTATGGTCCAAGACTTTAGGGCCACTCCCTCACCTGAAAGTAGGCCTCATGAGCACGAGGTTCCGCAAACGTGACAATCTTTGCCTGGAATGACCCAAATCTCCTTCCCTGAGGTCTGGCACTTTGGACAACGGACACCTGGCATCTAGTGATATAATAATAACGGTCAATTGAGTGAAGATATTCCTGATTGATTTCGACGAGCAACTCACAGGCATGATGGTTATATTACTCTCGAAACTGATAAGTGGTCGAATGAAACGAGCGATATGTGTTCTCCTCACGGGCTGAGAAGTGTGTTTATCAAATATGGGCAGACCAAACATAGCCAAAATTAAACGAATTTTTGAGGACCGAGGAGTGCTAAATTCGCTTCGGTGGTTGAGCTTAATCTTTTGGGGTACCAAGTCTTCCTTCTTTATATAGTTCAGCCGGTGGTTAAATGATTTGGACCCGCGCTGAAATCCCAATCTTTTACATTGGAACCGGGAGATCTTCACCTTAGCCTCGATCGATCGATTGGAGACACAACTAGGCTGGATTTAATGCATCCAAAGAACAAGTACACCTCACTTGCCTTCCATGCCCCTCAAGCATTCGAAGGCCTGAACCCCCAAACATTTCAACCCCTTGTTATCAAACATGTCATGTCCGCGACGGCGGGATTTGTTCGGATTGCTCGGATCTTCCCGTCAATGACTTGCATCTTGTAGTTCACCTTACAGAAAACTGGCCCAGTGGGTTAAGTTGGAACATGATAGATACGTGTGCAACCCATGAAACTTAATTTGGTTGCCAAAAGGAAAGCCACAAAAAAGCAAAGGCAATTCCCTGATAGTGATTTTACAATGCACATATGTTTTAGGAGCCGTTTATGCAGCTTCCTGGGAACTTGGGAATCGCTAACCTTTTTCCATTTTTATTTCTAATAAAAAGTTCTTTGTCTCCCTTCGATATGCATGCATATGTGACTGGTTTCCATGGTTGTTGGAGCGATCTATCCCATCTTCAATACCATTCCAGCAATGCAGGAAATTGGATCCAGCCCTAATGGTAATCATAACTGACGATGTATAGGTCAACTAAATCCGAATTGATGAGCGCCAGACGAAGCAGCAACTAGTCTAGAACTAGGCAGCCATCGGCCTCTGGACTCGCATAGGTACGTAAAGTCAGCACATCCACAATTTCCACCTCCCCATGGGTAGTGACATGTTTTCTTTTGCTGTTTAGCAGCGAAGTCTGTTGGCAGCCCATCTAATTGGCTGTCGGGAATGTCATACTGGAAGTTTTGAGGTGACCCAAAGATAGGGTCAAGTTCTCAATCATGATTGCCTAAGGTTTCCTTCTGCCAGGGAAAGAATTTTTTTTTTTCTTTTTTGTTTTGTTTTTTACCTTTTTTGATTGATATCTATCTGGTTAGCAGCTGATGCTAAGCCCGCTAAAAACGCCACTATCCATGAATCCGTCAACCCCGTGTCCTGGTTATGGTATCCCTGAGCCTTCTTTTTGGGTGCTAAATCCTGCGTGAAACTATTTCCACAACAGTTTTAGAGTGCCAGTCCGTCGGAGACTGCCCAGGCGGCTATTCTTTTCTGGGAGGACCACCTCTTGTGATAATTTACTTAGCCTACTCTGCAAGGCGCCATCACATCTGTGACGAGGTGATTAAAGAATTTTTGTTCTGTGTAGTTTCACTTTGCAGGGAGGTGGATTAGAGCCCAGGATGGGCACTGTCGATCCTGTACTAATCAACAAGATTCTGAAACCGTCTGCATAGATCTATGCCAGTGCTTTGGTTATGGTTGTTTCGATGAATATTTTAGCATTTGAATGCAGCGGACCCTTCTTCTTCCTTTTTTTTTTATTCTTTGTGGATTCGACGATTGAACCACCTGCATGCAGCACGGGTCCTGAGTTGGGCTGTGGACTTCAAAAAAGCTGAACTCTATCAAGGTCTGGGGTATCTACCTAACTCCTAGACCTCCCCACCGCTGACGTCGATCAGTATATTTCTCATATCTTGGCTTCTGACCTCTGGGGGATGTATGATCAGTGTTACGCAGGGAATTCAGAAAGGACTTTTGTCTGTAAAATTGGATACATAAAGGATGTGGAGCTGACTCGCTCGCGTGTGGATTCAACCTCCCTTTCTGGAGCTAGTTTTGAGGGAGAAGTGCACGCAATCCGACCTAAAAGGAAACACGCTTTATTTTCCGATGAGTTCCGAACGCGTCATTCATTATCCCTGCTCCGAATTTATTTCTTTATTGTTTTTTTATTTATCTTTTTTTTTTTTTTGCTCTTTTTCCACTTCTATCATAAGCTGCAGTACAGGTGGTGACAATCAGATTCCCAGCCAAAAAGTCCTCATGAATCCAAAAGTTTGCTGCGCGAAAATTTTAATTTGCGCGAAGAGACACTAAGATCTGAGGAGCTGGTTTCCCACGCTAAACTACGGCAATTATAATAACACTTGGAAAAGACGGAAACTGGAACAATATCCATCAAAATTTAAATGTGACAGGTCAAATTTTGGGCTACCAACTCCTGTCAAATAGTAATAGATTTAGCTAAAGGTAGGGAGTTCGCTCTCTATGGACCAATTACGACTCTCTTTACAACCCCTATTTGCTTTTCTTATTCATTTTTCCGTATTCATTTTAAATTTTTTTTTCCTACCCCCCTTCTCTCCTTCCCCTCACTTTGCAACTTTTCTTTTTCAATTCCCGGAGATTGAGTCCGTCAGTGTCTGGTAAATGGGGGTTGGCGGAAATGTGGTTGATGGGGATACGGAGCAATGTGTGACCATCTTTTACTCCCACAAGCCTAGCGCCTCTATCTTGCAAGTAGGTAGATAGGGGGGAGGCAAAACTGACAAATTAGCAGAAGCGTTTGAAACACATCGAACGACTCGGTTTCAACACACACCGCTTGTCAATAGCGATAGGAGTCATCTGAGCAAATGGATCAGTCACCCAAGTCCAGGGGTCACTTTGCCTCCCATATTGCAAGGAGGAACCCCAGCCAACTCCAGAGTACCTACATTCATTCTCACGTATCCTTTCCCCTTCTCGCCAGAGTCACTTTGCAGAATTATCACTGTTAATATTACTATCCTGCTCTGTACTACAGCTCCTATGGGGTCTTTCCAAATGAAGTATTGCCGTATTGACTCCTCTAAACTATGGAGCTCATCATACTCGACAGGGTAACCTTTTAGGTGATTTGCGTCAACTCGTCCTACTTTGTTTGAAATCAAGTTGACCAATGGAGATTCATTGAATAGACAAATGGACCCAGGGCTTGTTCTTCCCTAGCCTTGCTCTATGGGGGTGGTTCGATGAGAGTGCTAGGTTTCGACTCGGCAGCAATGGCCTACACGGCTGAATCAAAACGCACTCTAACATCTACACCCGCCCCCTTCCTCAAGAAAAACAAAAAAAAGAAAAAGAAAAGAAAAAAGAAAGAAAGAGAGAAATTAAATTGAACGAAAAAAAGCTGAAAGGAGTGTGAGAGATAGAGAGATAGCGAAGGAAAAAAAGAAAAAGAAAAAAGAATTGAAAAAAAGGGAAAAGTAAACAGGCAAAAAAAAAAAAGGGAAAAAAAAGCCCACAGCAGCTCTTCGACTTCGAAAGGGTCATATCTCCTTCGAGTTTTTATTCTTTTATTCTATTCTACTTTCTAGATACGAGTACCTACGACTAGCAACCGAGGCGCTATCTCAACATTCATGATAATCATCGGTCCACGACTTGGTATCATTATTCAGTTCGTATACGCACACGGCAAATTAAAAGCAAATATGAGCATGGGCTACTCTTGGGGAATGTCAGCGCGCAGCACCGGAAAATGGGACTACCCATTAACGGTTCTATTAAACCTGCTCAATGTGTTCATCCCGAGAGACCTTCTCTTGGCTGCCTTCACTCGGCACGCTTGTGCGGCTCATAACACCCCCATGGGCAGTCAGTCGGCGAGTCTGGCCACGCTTGCGTTCCTTGTGTAACTCTTTGGAGAGCTTGACTGCACTCTTTTCTGGGCTCGTGAACAGGTAGTCAATCTCCTCCAGGGTCAGATTGGCGGTTTCTGGGTAACAGAAGTAGACTAGGGGCACAAAGGCGAAATTGGTACACATGAAGATCAGATAGGCCTTCCATTGAAGACGGTTGATGATAACAGGTGTAATCATGACAACGAAGAAATTCTGTGCGTGATCACGAAGTCAGCCACGTACATTGAGGTAGGGACCCACACCACCTGATAAGAAATGGAGAGCGAAGGAAGAGAGAGACAAAGATAGAGATTATATCGATTGATATTTTGTGCAATACAATGAGGTAAATTGCTCACTTACCCAGATCCAATTTGAGGAAATGCCCACGGCGGTTCCTTTTGCACGAGCATGTAGAGGCAAAATCTCCGGTACGTAACACCAAGGGATGCAGTTGACGGAAGCACCGAAGGCGAACATATAGACGAAGAAGAATGCGATTGACGCGGATGACGTGGCGTGCTCGTTTTCTTTACCCTTGAAGCTGAGAAGGATAGCCACCATCATCATACTAATCCCGAGGACTAAGGAACCCCACATCATAGGCTGTCGTCGACCAACTCGGTCTACGAAGAATGTCGGGAAGAAACTACCCAGAACAAACATGATTTGCACGCATCCTCCGATAATGAGAGAGAGATTTTTGCTCAGACCGACGTTGGAATTAAGAACGGTGGGAATGAAGTATACGATCAGGTTAATGCCACCGACCTGATTCATGAATTGCATGCCATATGCAAGAAGACTGTGAGGTTATTGAATTAGACTAGTAAATGAATGTCGGTGAGGAATTGTTTAAACAACTCACACTCTGTGTCCGGTTGAGACCTCATCATGCTTGAAGATATTTCTGAAATCGGTAAGTCCATACTCAGGAAAGCGAAAGGGACAGAAATGAAGAAATAGCGGCTAGAATTTCCGGGTGCTCCAGGCTGTTACTAACCTCCACTTGTATTCTCCATGCTTCGTTTCCACCGCCAGAGCTTCGAGGATCTCCGTCTGTTCTGCTTGGATCTTCGGATCGTCTCTAGTCCGGCCGTAGACATCACTCAGAATTTGTAGTGCCTCGTCATTGCGTCCTTTCTGGTAACAGTATCGGGGAGATTCAGGAAGTCCGAACACAAGAATGATAACGAGCTGCAAGACATCGGAGAAGCGTTAATAATAAAAAATATAGGCAAACCGGATAGAAGGAACTAACAAATGCAAATATCATTTGGCACGCAATCGGGACTCTCCACGCGATCTGACCTCCAACAAAACTCATTCCATAATCAAAGAAGTAGCTATTTAGGTAAACTCCGAGTTAGTAGGGATTGGTCGATTTTTTTTTTAAAAAAAAAAGGGAAATAAAAAGGGCGATTAAGATCAGATTGCAGATTGCTCAAGCTCACCTGATAACAATTCCTACACCGACCAACAAAGGCTCGCTGCAAACGAGCTTGCCTCGTTTAGAGGCCTCGCATAGTTCGGCTTGGTACATCGGGACTGTAGAAGTTTCAATGCCAGTACCAATACCTGCAACGAATCGGCCGATCATCATATGTGGCACGGTGAATGCAGATGCTTGTAAAGTCGCTCCGATCTATGAATTATGAGAAAACACATGTCAGCTGTAAGTGGTCTTAGAGCTTGTGATCAGGGGCATTGATTGGCCGAAAAGGCAAATCAAAGGGTGAAAAAGCTTGAAGTCATTTAACTCACAATGATCCAGATCATAGCGAACCACATACAGCGTCGTCGTCCGAGCCAGTCGGCGATAACGAAGTTGATGATACATCCTGAGAAGCATCCTAGGTTATAAATTGAAACAATAATACCCATCAAACTGTCCCCTGGATGATGCATTGTGTCAAGAAAGTCATCATTTTCCACTATTCCGGAGAATACTCCTTGGTCATAACCTGTGATGGTGTGTCGGTTAGATATACTGCGAATTGATGAATGAATATATTAGTCAATGTTCATCTCATACCAAAGAGGATGAATGCCATTCCACAGGCAGCCCAGATGGCAACCTGGAGAGTACGCCCCGACCCGAACATATCGAATTTCACCATCGTAATGACTGCGTGCTTCTGCCACACTCAATTGTCTTGTGTTTATACTGGAGGATAATGGAGGAGGGAGGGAGGAGAGAATACATCAAGACTTATGAGTGAAAGGGCAATGAAGAAAAAGCGGAGAACCAATTCCCTTCTATATCTTTATAAAGTGTGATGGGTTGGACTTCGATGAAACGTGATGACGGTCTACTCCTCTTTTCCCCCAATTTTCAAGCACAAAATCCCCGGATTTAGAGACCGCTTGTCCCCAAAAAGGCAACCCGAGCCACTTCTGTCCACCTAGGGTTTTCATCCAACCCCGCAAAAAAAAGATTTGGCGGACAAGGATTGAGACGGCGCAACAGATCGGCAGCAACCGTCTAGACATTAAATTATAGTCTACCAGTAAAGGTCATTGTGATGGGGAATGGGGCCGTTTAATGACCCCAGATCGGCTAGATCATCGCCGTGCAGTTGGGTAAATTTTGCGAACAGGGTCGACTATCAACCAAAAAATATAGAAAACAAGGAGAAGGGTGATGTCATTACCCCGGCAAATCCCCAGAAAATAGCCGAAGCAAGATCAATCTGAATTGGCATGCGATATACCTAAACCAGACTCAAGCGTCGGAGGTTAGCCGAGGAGATCTTATTTCCGAATCGGGTAATTCATCCGACATTCAGCTTCCAACAACCTACGTAGGTAGGCACTTATCATCAAAACAACACATAACTAATGACTTTTCAATGGACTTGACGTCAAGTAGGGGTGAGACATAGTCATTCATGGCGACTATACATTCAGAAGAAGCACCTCCTCAGAAGCGCCAACGACTCGACCGACCTCACAATTTATCAAGCGAAAGCCCCGCTCTTAGCCGACCAGAGGAATGGCATCATCCTCAATTATCCCAACCGCCCCTGGGACTGCCTCAGGGGCTTGATAGCACTCCATCAGGGACCGAGTCAATTGACGCGCAGAGTGGAGCACCAGGAGATGACCCTTTCGACTCCTCCCCAAGCAGTTGGTACCACGATGGCTTCTCTCAGGATCCCGTCTTTCTCGCCTCTCAAGAAGAGCTCCGGTGTATTTTATTCTCCTTAGCCAATTCGGCTGCTCCGACACGCGCAAGTAGCCCAGAGACAGGGACACACGATCAGGATGGAAATCACGGAAATTCTTACTTGTTATCATCAACTACCGCCCCTGCTTCTTCTTCGTTACCTTGGTCGCGATCTTACCAACTGGAACAACAAGGCGGAGGGGTATCCTCTGCTTCCTCATCATTAAGATCACCATTGTGTAGCCGAAAGAGGATCGAATATTTGAAAAATTACGTGTTAGAAATTGCACCTTGGGTAAATTTCTTTTTTTTCTCTTTCCCTTTACCATTCCGCTGCAATAGTGGATGCGAGCTAATACTTCGGTGCTACTTTAATCTATGTGACGTGCAAAGCTTGATATGTTTGATTCCTGCTGCACCTTTCGCCATCAACTTCCCGCTTTGGCGCGCTCTTTCCCAGCTCTGTCGTATGCAATCCTTGCCATCTCTGCACGGCAGATGGAGCGCAAAAGTGGTATCCAAGATTGGTATAATAGTCTCGAGCTCTACCAAGAAGCAATTGGCCTGCTAAGCCCGCTTCTTCACGTGCGTGATCCCAAAATCGTAGCCGCGTGTGTCTTGCTTTGTTGTCTCGAGATGATGTCTGCGCGTGCTCAAGATTGGCATCGCCACTTGGAGGGTTGTGCAGCATTATTCGACGCCTTTGGGATCCATGGTTTTAGTCGTGGGCTTCTACAGGCACTCTTCTGGTGTTACGCAAGAATGGGTGAGTTTATAGCGGGGGTTTCTTGTATTATTACTGGTATGATTTTTTCCGTATAATAATCTTCTGTTATATTTAGACCTCTGTGGCGCTCTAATATCCGACGGCACTCGAACAACCCTCCTACATCCCTTGAAATGGCTCCCCCCTAGATATCGGGAGGAAGACGCGTACCAATTATTCAAAGAAGTCCGATCTCCCGACATGCACGCAAACTACGCTGTGTATCTTTGCATGAAAACAACTGAGTTGGTGTCCAATCGCACAAATTTCGTGGAACTTGCAGAAGACAATGGTCACACTATAGAACTTTTCTCCTCTAAATGGATTCAACTATGGAACAACCTCCAAGATTGGCTGGCCGAACGTCCAGCAGAGCTGATTCCTGTTCAAACCATCAACCGCAAGCCCTTCCCGTGCATTTTGTTTGTCCACTGGGCTGCTATCTCCTCAAACCAGCTGTATCACACAGCATGCATTCTTTTATTGAAAGCGATGCCTAAGAGCATCCACTTACCCCGGTCAAACGCCTTGTCTCTATTATGGCACGCACGCCGTATTTGTGGCATCTCCCTCAGCAATAAGCACAAGGGATGTCTGAACAACGCATTCCAACCCCTCTGGATTGCTGGTCAGTTGTTCAGTCACGCATCAGAGCATGAGCAGATAGTGAAAATTATCCGTGATATCGAGGCAGAAACCGGTTGGGGCGCTTGCTGGAAAATTCGGGACCTAGAGATTGCTTGGGGCTACAACGCCCGTCGAGAAGCGACGAATATTCATCATAACCAGCCGTGCGTTGCATCGATTGAGCGACAAAGCATGGTTTCAGGTTAAAATCTATTTCATACCTTTACATTCTGTTTTTTTCACTCAACCCCCTCAAAGAAGGACCAATCTTCTCGAAGCTGCGTTATATAATTTGGAATTGCCCATCCAGTTATCTGCTCAATGCGGTGAATGCCCAGTAAGACTTCTTGCTGCTGGGACTCATGCGTCATATACTTTGCAGCGACGAGGAAAGAGGCAAGCAGGCACGGATCCCAGGATTCTTGTCGATCATTGTTTAGTGCTATACCACAAACTCGCTGCGCATGCCATAGGGGTGACATGTTTGGGGACTGAGGGGTACTTCGAAGCGCGGTACGAGGTTTACATCCTAGAAGTAATAGCATCGCAGTATGATATAACAGATTGCAGAACACCCCAGCTCCGTTTGTGTATAGTATCAAAGGGAATTGACTGTCTGGGTTGAGAATCTGATCTCCCACGCCGACCTCAACCATTGGCTGAAATTCTTGCGGCCGTAGACAGTGCCATTGATTAAGTTCTTCAAAAACTTGTAGCCACTGATTGACCATAGTTTCCTGATGGCACAAAACCAATACCTTTCCACAGAGACAGAGAAGAACTTGTGCATAGTTACCAACTCTTTCGTGGGTGTCTTCGGTTCGGCAAAGAAGCGATAGATCAGGAATAGGGGCTGTCGGGAGAGGAATTCGTATTGGAATATTGTTGGCTAAAGCAATTCCCAGATCTGCAGCCGAATAGTGTTAGACTTGACAGATAACTACAGCCAAAATGCTTACCCCTCAAATATAATTAAAACATACCTAAGCGCAAAAACATCCAATAAATGGCAGACTTAATATTCATGCCACATACATCGGGGACTAAATATTCCATGGATCCAAGATCCGTAACTGTCATATTTGCCCATGCATCAGAGAGATCAGAGACAAGGTACCTTAGCTGCTCGAACGCATACAATAACCAAGCCTCAGTATCGTGTATATTGACATTATTTGTTGAACATTTATCTGAAATTTTTGACGGAGTCGTAGTTTCAGCCCGGGAGTCTAACCCTATCTCCTTTTGCCCGAAACCCGGGGTCTTGTTCTGAACACATGCCTGGGAAAGCTCCATCAAGGCAGAGAGGAGACCCTTAGATTGGACAGCCATTTGGAGCGCAATAATTCCAAAAGAGTGCCTAAGGTCACAAATGTCAAGCTGCATTAAATGTCAGCTACCTCTAGCCGCTTGAGGATAAGCAGGTCGGTTATAAGGTAGATAGGTACGTACGTACCCAAGGTGCAACATGATACCGATAATGCTGCAAAAGTACAAGTTCCTGGACGGGCGTCCTGGGTGTTATGGGACTGTTGGGTCGCACCGGGTGCTTTGTGCGTTCTAGTGTAGAGAGAGGAGCAGTAGAAGGGGAATCCAGTAGTGGAACCTCATGCGGAGGATCGGAATGTACCCCGGTCGATGTAATGCCGATTCCTCTCACTGTGTCACCTTTAGGGATAGCAATACTTTTGGCTATAACCAGTGATGATTGAATAACGGGGCTAACATCTCCTTCAACTGGCTCAGATGAAGTGGTGGGTGGGATGCCTGTTGAGACAGATTTCGGCTGGGGTCTTGTCCCTAGAGCTAGTAGACCGCGGATGGCGAACTCATCTTTGTCACTAATATTGATGACAGGGGGGCTATATGCGACTTGAGATGATTGAGACGGTCCAGGAGTTCGCTCAGGGCAGTGGTTGTCTTGTGCTGACCATGTGGGTGCTGTAGAAAAAGTGGGTTCACTGCTGTCCTGTACATTGTCCACATTATCATTATTGACATAGTTGCCTTGGGAGGTGCCTAAAAACGATGTTGTCGTAGTGTTACCGATAGGCGATGGTGATAATTGCGACCGGTCTGCAGTGGTGACAGAGGTGGAGGACGCGTTTTTGATGAATGAATCGGTAGATAAGGTGTCCTCCCCGACAAACTAGATATGATAAAAGTACAATGTCAACATTTTGCTTTCCTCAATAAATATCTCTAATATAGATAGCTTTCTCTCCCCACCGCCTCTATAACCCCTACTTACTTTGATTTTATCGTATGATGTGTTTGTTCTTGTCTTTACGGTTTCCAATGTTGAGGACGCCCGAAGCCGGGCTGCGGTAATGGTGATCGAGTTCTTCGGAAGAAAGGTCACTTGTAATCCATAGTGACAATCAAAATTCTTATCAATGCAATTTTGACAACGTGGTTTACCCTCGTCACCTAGCCAAATTCTATCATTAGCACCGTATCGATAATAATGTAGCCATGATCGGATCGGTGTCACCTAAGAGGTGATGGTTTCTAGTTTCGAACTCACATTTACGCCGTCTCTTTCGACACCGCAGACATCCAGTCCTACATCGAGTGAATTTAGGCGCCGACCTGGTATCACCAGGAGATGAAACAGCAGCAGCACTAGCGCTAGTAGTGGCAACAATATTGGGGTTTACGTCTTCCATATTTGCTACAACATGGTTGAGGATGGGAAAAAGGGCAAGGCTTGGTCGGTTCCTGGCAGGTGGGGATTAGCCTTAAGCTTGAATCCAGCAACCCCAAGCGAAGGGCCTTAGGCTTTTTCTATTGTATGACGCGCTGGGGCTGGCTGGTGGTTAAAATTGCCTAATTCGGATCAACCCCGGATTCGGCTGTTAGTTTACCCCACGAGTCGGCTGGGATAAGCGTCCGGCCAAGAACAACACTTAAAACGCTGCCTTTCTTTCCCCCACGTAGAATACTTCAATCTCATCATTGGAATTAGTATTATTACCGATGGCATAGGTGCTTACATTTTATTAAGTGTTCAAAGTTGAGTTCTGGGGGAAACTACATAAAAGTTTCAGATGAAATCTCCTAGTGACAGTTTGGATCGAAAAATATTATCCTCCCACCCACCCTCTTAAAGAATTTGTGAGCATAGTTACCTCTTATGAATTGAGCATAATATTAGAAGTGATTGCTAAACTCAGTATCACCCAAAATCTCCTTCATCAGATCTGCCATGGACCTAGGATGGAACCCTGGATGCCACAAGACCAAGGTCTTACTTCGGGGCTTCATCGAAGGCGGAAATTTTGGAGGCCAGGAGGGGAACAGATTGACTTTCGCAACAATTTCTGGTAGCACAGGTAGAACTGCATCGACACGGAGATATGCCTAGGCAATAATCTATATATTTCCATAGTATTGGTGTCACTACATAATTTCACATACTAATAGGTAAGTCCTTGTAGTTTCCCAAGCAGTTGAGCAGCACAAGCTCATGAAGATATAAGGGCTCACTTTATTTTAACATTTGTAATACAGCCTGGGTAATATTATTACAGGAATTACATTTATTTCTCTTTCCAACAGGATCTGGCCCCGAGTTCTAAAGGTGATAAATATATTGCATTCTGACTACTCCCGCTTTGTAACCATCATTGAGATTTTTTTTTTTTATATATAGTTAAGGCTATTCTTATCTCCCTGCTGTTTCCCCTCCTTTCGTTTTGAAAGCAAGTTAATACCAGGATTTCGTAATTAATAGCGTTTTTCCTTAATGGAATTACATAATTCACTTGAGAGAGCCAAAGAGATTTAAACATGGCTAGCTACAAGGAATACAGTATGAATATGTTATATATATGTGTTGTTATATATGTTTATGAAATACTACTGTCTCATCGTGGCAGAATTTACCTTACGAGAGATTCTTCTTGACCAGAACTAGAAGCAAACCGCCAGCCGGAGACCCATCACACCGATGAAGATTTACCACACGATAGCCTTCCTGTAGTCGGTCGAGTCGAACACAAGCCCATGCAGCGAGCGAATCCCGACCGAATTCATCATCTTTGATCTTGAACCTGTGAAAGTGTTAGAAGTACCAAGTTATGGTGAAAGAGGAGAAGGAATATGAACATACCTGACAAATGTCAACTCTTCCACAATCCCGGCAAGGGGTGGGAACTGGATCTTTTGTGCACCAAAGTCAGGATTTGCACCTAGAGAGCTCTTGATAACACGTTTAAAGCTGGTCTTATCGGAGTCGGTGCTATCATCCCCAACGGGTGCTGGTATCGTATCCTCAGGCGTTTCCACATGTAAGTAGCAGGCTACATAGGGTTTGAATCCCCTTTCATTTTTATCCCCAGGAGGAAGCACAAGGTTTTGACCAGCAAGCACCTCAATTGAGAGCTCTAATTTCCGGCGGAGAATAGGTGTAGATGCTGGCTCAGTGCTACGATATCCTTGTGGCTTTAGGACCCAGCCACTCTCACCACTGAACATGGCATGATTGAGCATCATTCCTTTGTCAGCGTTTTGCCAATTTAGGGCCACAATCTGGGCACCCCGCCTCCAGAAAAACGTAGGGTCCAGGTTGGAGGAGTCCACACGCAGCCCAAATGGGTAAACACGCATGAAGTACTTCCGGTTGTGTTCGAATAAGGCAGCGCCGTACTTTTCGTCCGCTTGACGGGCTGCTTTCTCTGACAGTGAGAAGACGTGTCCTGGAATTTTTGCCTCTATTTTAATTATTAAGCAACCGTTGCAAAAAATTCTACGAAGTGTTTTGAGTTTCGGTTAGGGCATACCTGGTTGGCTAAACTGCCGGAAGCTGAAGCCTTTGGTAAAGATCGCATGTTTGCTTAAGGCATGTATAACCTTGGCTGGTTTTGGAGCCGCTGGCGTAGCTTTTTGTGTCAACGGTTTAGCGGACTCGGCAGCTACAAAATGTTCCAAGTCGTCTGTGCGATCATCAAGTTCTTCCCCATTCCCAGGTGTCCCTGGCGCCCATTTGACCTTGACAAGAATCTTCCTCTTTAGTTCATTGAGAGATGGTGGGGTTTCCCTGGCCTCCATTTCTGGTGTAACTTGAATCAGCATTCCCTTGAATGCATCTTCCAAGATTTTTACCACAGCCTCCTGCTGTTCTAGTGAAGCATGTACCTCTAAGCTCACAATCACAGGCAGATCACTTACAACAAAAGCATTATCACGGATTGCATAGCAGACCTCTCGGAAAGTTGTGCCCTTTGTAAGAGTGTGGCCGTGGAGTACCCTAGGTTCCAGAGGTGCCAAGTCCGGTTTTGCAGAGCCAACACCCGTATCATTGCCGGACTTACCACTTCTTGACGGCTTGCGACCTAGAATGCCACCCAGCTTGGATGAGACGGAATTTAGGCGCGAAAGACCTTCAGTCGCCTTGTTTCGCTTCTCCTTCTGAGGTCTATCTTTTACCGTGCGGCTAGCTTCTTGTTCGTCAGAACTTGAATCACTGCTGCTACTACTGTTGCTAATGCCATCGTCGTCCTCACTCTCAGAGTCCGGCTCCCCGTCCCAGATATCAATTTCCACGCACCTGCAGCCGCCAAGCAAAACCTAAAATTTTACCAGAGGTCAGTATTTAACAATAAAAAAATATATGTTACGGAGCATTATAAAGAATAAGATACCGCTAACTTAACCACGGCCGTGGTATGTAAATTTAAATAATAGGGGGGTGTAGCATTAAGGGTTGGGGAAGGGGCTCACTCTAGTATATGCGCTCGCGGCTGCATCGCTGTAGAGCTGATTTCCTGTCAAGTACGTATTGTGACTGGAAGAGATAAAGTAGTCTGTGATAGGCGCTGAAGCATCGTGCTGGCTCGCAGGTTTCATTACTGAAGCTGCAGGACTTGCTATGTACGCATGAAACGCCGCCAAGGAGCTGAGTGGATCTGCAGCCGTCTTATCGTCTACATTCGGAGGAATAGACTGCCTTTGGACATCCTGGAAGAAGCTTGGTTTTGAAGTAGCGGTCAAGGATTTATATATCCGTTCGAGATGAGTCTGGAAAGATGGCGAGAACACTGCAATAGGTTTTTGCTCGGACGAAGAGGACGAGTCCAGCGTGATTTGGCCGGTACGATCACTGAGCTGGTTTATGGTCGCCATTCGCAGAGAAGTAAGAGAGACTGAATATGAGAAATTGGGGGTTCGGGGCGTTCTTGCAATCGGACAGAAGATGGGGCTGCCAGAGGTGAACAATAATTAAGGGCGAGGATCAAGAGCGACTGTCGCTATTGGGGAAGCGCAAGGATAAGAGGCTCAAGGGCTGTCATGAGTGAAATTTCTAATGACTGAAAAAGGAAAGGGAGAAAAAGGAGAAAAAAGTCAGAGATACGAAGGCTGATGGATCACGTTGGCCAGTGTTGCTGCTCCACTTTGCTTGGACGCTGTGGCTGCCGTGTTTCGGGCTCTGGCCAACCAGCCCGTTTGAAGGCGTTTGCATGATATATGCATTGTTGGGGGTAAGACTACCCGCTTCACATGCAAAAGTTATTTTTTATTTTATCTTTCTCTTCTTCTCAGTTGGGGAGGAAATCATCAGGGATGAATTGCTGGAATTGATATGCATGCACTGTGTAGAAGTGACGCTGTTGGCAATGCCCCTCCACTCCTTTCCCCCCTTTAGTGCGGGGTATTGATGTAGCCATGCTTCATCCACCAAACCCGATTTTTTGAGCAGATTATATCTAGTTCAAGAAATTCTTTAGAGGTCAGCGATCAAAACGTTTAGGAGATGAAGATGTTTCGTTTCGAAATAGAAATCAAGCCGTCATAGACAATGAAATGATCTCCATGCTGATAAATCAACATGATCAACCTTACCCCGCCTCGGAGAGAACGTATAAGAACTAGCTGGGAGATCTCCAAAAAAAAGTAGAAGAGGCTACATACACTCTTATTGTCCCGTTATAGCGACTTTGATCCCGCCATGTCGAACTCCAACTCTGTTCACTTTTTTGACATCAAGTCAACCCTCAATGGTATTTTTTCAACTAAGTCTCAGCCTTGTGGTGACCACTGGCTAACTTCCTCATTTTGATAGATGAATCTAGGGGATGGTCTCCCAACACGCAGAAGACACGGATGGTACTCAAATATAAAGGAATTCCATTCACTCAGTCATTCGTGTCTTATCCAGATATAGCCCCACTACTTTCTCAGATGGCTGTCCCGCCACATCCCGAGGGATTTGGACCATACCAATATACCCTTCCAGCTATCAGCCACCCTGACTCGGCGGCATCGGGTTCCTGTAGAACGTTGATGGACTCCCTTCCAATCGCAGTGCACTTGGAGGCAGCCTTCCCATCATCACCGACTATATTCCCGTCAGGCAATGCTAGCTATGCCCTCGCGATTGCTGTGGACAAACTTATGAGAAACGTTGCGCAAGCAGGAATTACCCTTGTGATCCCTAAGGTTGCGGAATTCCTAGACCCTCGAGGAAAAGAATACTTTGTAAGAACTAGATCGGCTACGTTCGGGAAGCCTCTCGCTGAGGTTTGCCCCACGGCTCCGGAGGAAGTACAGAAATTGGTGGATAAGATGAAGAGAGAAATAAAACCAATAATACAAATGCTCGAAGGCAAAAGGGGGAAAACCGGCCCATTCTTTGAGGGTGACAAGGTTGGATATGCTGATCTTATACTTGTGGCTTATATGGTATGGTTTGAGAGGGCCAACAAGGACGTTTTCCAAGGCCTAATTGAAGTGGGCAATGGTGAGGTCAAGACACTGTGGGATCTCTGCCAATCATACACAAGCGCTGAGGGTGAAGACCAGAAATGGGAGATTCCATAAAAGGTGGGTGGCTGATAATTTGAGTTGGGACACATTAAATATAAAATTGAGAAAACGTCTAAAGCAAGTAATAATAATTTAACCTTTTTTTTCGAGCGCCTTCTCTGAGAATTAGGAAGAAAGAAGTACAAGTGGCTATATTACATTTGAAAATTGGCCCAGCAGGTCGCTCTAACCCATATCAGACGAAATTGTACATAATCAGTTATTTAGACACAATGCTTAGGAAACCCAAGACTCCTAAGCTAAACACAAAGTTCTAGAAATTTTAGAGGCCACGCAGGAAGTTAGCTTCCCGAATGGCCTTTCTGCGCGCTTCTCTTGCACTCTTTGTAATCTCGGATCGCTTTTCAATGCTCTCCGTTGCATCTACTAGAGTATCTCGAGGCCCTTGCTCACCAAGGTTGTAGGGTGCAGGGGTGATATCGGTAGCATGGTGATGGACTGGGATTTTCGGCGGTAGGGTAGCTGCACGAGCAGCCATTTTCTTCTCGTAGCGTTTGCGCTGCTTTTTGTTCAAGGCTGTAAAGGACTCGCGTTTTAGCATTCACACACAGTATAGTAACCTTTTTTATTAAAACCACTAAAAAGGAAAACAAAGGGATGCATACTGCTAGGGTCAACACCGCCCTTCTTCGCATCCTTCTTCGGATCGTCCAACAAAGTCCACAGCCAATCGGGGTATTCCGAGTCCTCGAGAGCGACGAGATCCGGCTTATTCTTAAAGTAATTAAGTCCCTGCAGCTTAGTACCGGGGGGACAAGAGCTAGGTGGATGCTCGACAGCTGGCTTAGCAGATTTCTCGGGTTGCTGAGCCTTCACATCGCTAGCTGTACCCTCTGATACGCCGGAAGCTGGCGATACGCTTGCAGCAGGGGCAGAAGGAATGACAATACCGGCAGCGACAGGTTGACGGGGCTGTGGAGGAGTAGATGCAGCGACTTCGCTATAATTGCGGAATTGATTTGGCTGGAAGGAGAGTGTGCGCGCGCCCGATGGGACAGACCAAGCAACGGTCTGATGTTGAAGTCGAGTGAGGATGCTGGACCGGCAGCGATGGCAAATCATATTGTAGGTAATTGAATATTCACAATATGGGATAGTATATTATTGAGTCCGTTTCACACAATTAGATTTTGGGTGGCTGTGTGAGAAGTTTGATCCCTCGGAACAAGAATGAAGTCGCGTTGACATTAGCAATATTAAGAAAAATGCGGAATTTGATGCCAAGCCGGAGATTGAGGCACGTGACCACGAAGCTGAAAGATGATATGTTTAGCCTCGCTTCCTAAACCCGATTAATTAAGATAATTACTTTGCACTGCTGGATTACTTCTGATCACCTAGTATTCTAATGCATAGATAATTCAAAAGGAGAAGAACTCTCGGGCTGAAGGTGAGGAAGCCCAGCGCCTAGTATTGCGCAAGTATGTGAGTCACGTGACCAAATCTGGCTGTGATGACTGTAAAAACAGTTTATATCACAAGTCGCTGTTAGGGAGTATTCCAACTTCAACATCATCCTGCCCGTGAATGCCTTCTTCTCTTTCCATAATTTTTACCCGGAAACCCCAATCTAGAAATGAGTTGCCTTAAGCACTAATTTAGTCGATTTTTTTTTAACACATTCTCAACTACCTCATCAGCTACTCCTGATGTTATACCTACCTACTTAGTTTATGGAACAACCCGACTGGGACAGTGGGCTTATCAAAGACTCACTAATTGCACACATGACTTGACCATACTTGTGCATCAAGATAGACTCATGCATAAGCGCGTGGAGGATCATTTAGTTGCACGAAGGCGCCCATTCCCAGTCGCTAGACGAAAGTCCCTATGAGCACAGGTCAGCCACATCGTATTTAACAGGCTATACCAGGACTAAAGATACTATACTGGTAATTTTTGATACCAAGGAGTCTATCGTTTTCATACGACCTACATATGTTACTAATAACCGCCCCAACGCATGGGAAGTAGCTCTATCCTACTGTCATTAACAAAGCGATGTGCGGATCATGCAGACTCAAAAGGGGTCTCTAAAGAATATAGAGTGCACTGTTATCCTCACAAAGTCATTTATCGAGGAAAGGAGACAACTCTAATGACCAGACATCACGCCTAGGCTACAATCCCTACCAGACGTTACCTGCATGTGAATGGACTCTCGAAAAGCTGCTAAGCTAGTGCCATTGGGAACTTAGGTAATAATCTGTCTTTCTTCTAAAGTCGGCTGATGATGGTATTTAATTTGACTAATCTTTCCATGCTTTAGAACATTTGCTCTATTTTTGTGCTAGAAGATTACGATAATAATAGCTTCTGGTATTGCAATAGTTTGTATTTCGGAGCGGACCTTGTGGAGTGGAATAACTTACGCCACCTAATCAGAAAGTTTCAAATAATGTACGGGACTCAATTTAAGATTATGGAGCTAAATCTTGGTACAAAACGCCTTTCGTTATATTAATTATTAAAGAGGACGTGCACCCCACGATGTATGGGTTCAGATCGAAGACATACGGCAACGGTGGGACATGCATCTCGAAAAGGACAAACAAAATTTTCTATCATGCGAAGAAATCGTTGAACGCATAACTATTACCCAAAAACCAAGGGGAGTCAAGGAGCGGGAGAAGCAAGAAGAAAGATAAAACAGAGCAAAGAAAAAAAGAAGGTGGAAAGGAAATAAAACATAACCGCCGAACTCCGAGCCAATTTAATCCAGTAGACGAAATTTGATGGCCTCACGACGAGAGGCCGCTGACTTCTAAAAAATTACACAGACTACCACATGCATCTATCAGCGTCTTTTCTGTCTTCCACTGAAGCTCTTTTTGTGATCTGGTTGGTACAGCGACACAGGAACCAACATCTCCTGGGCGGCGAGCAGCAGCCCTAGTTGGGATGTGCTGAGAGGAAACCCTCTCCATGGCGTTAACAACCTCCATGACCGAATGTCCCTTTCCGGTTCCTAGGTTGAAAGTGCGGAAGTTTTCAACTAGTCTCCCTTCAGTTGCAGCGTCAAGAGCCGCAATGTGGCCTCGAGCAAGGTCAGTCACGTGGATGAAGTCACGGACGGCAGTCCCGTCCTCGGTATCCCAGTCCGTTCCAAACATCTGTAGCTCTTTATACTGACCGGTCATCACTTTAACAACCACTGGAAGGAGGTTTGTTGGTGTTTGTCTAGGGTCTTCCCCCAGGAGACCAGAATCATCACACCCGACTGGATTGAAGTAACGGAGAGCTACAATCGTCCATTCAGGGTCGGAAGCTGCAAGGTCGGCTAGTATTGCTTCGCAAATCCATTTCGTGCGTCCATATGGGTTTGTAATGCCAGTGCACCCAGGCTTCGCGATTCTACTGGTCCCATCTGAGTCCTGGAAAATTTCCTCTTTATGAACGCATAGCTCCTCCTTCAATGGAAGACCGGAGGTTGCCAAAGTTCCGTACACGGTTGCTGACGAGGAGAAGATAAACGTTTTAATGCCGAAGTCTCCCAAAGTCGTAGCGAATTCAATAAGACCGCTAACATTGTTTGCATAGTATTTCAACGGATTTCGGATACTCTCCTCAACGGCCTTATAAGCCGCAAAGTGGATGACACCGGCAATCTTGGACTTTGGGCCGCCCCATCTGGACTCGATTTGATATTGCTCCAGAAGTTCCGTAAGAGCGGCTATGTCTCGATAATCATGTGCATGCAAATGAAGAGCCGGCATTTCTGTGCCCTGCTCCTTGTGGTGCTTAAGGGCCAAAAATTTGATCCGGTCAAACACGCTTTGGAAAGAATTGCTGAGGTTGTCGATGACAATTACATTGTAGCCCGATTTAAGGAGTTCTAATGTTGTGTGACTTCCAATAAAGCCAAGGCCTCCGGTTACCAAGATGTATTGGTGAAGAGGAAAGTTGCGCAGGAGCTCTTCCAAGTTGCCATCAAACAAGACGGACGACTGCGTTGCTGGTGTATCCACGCATAGCGGAGAACAAGGCTCCGCCGGTGAACTTGCATCTGAGTGTCGAGGACTCTCCATGATTGGGAACCTTGAAGAGTGGATGAAGATGTTGAAAGGAAAATGGTACAAGGGAAACAGTTGGACAATTACAGCAACAAAGACTAAGAAGTCTATGGAAGAAGGGGGATATTTTTACCCTTGGAGTCGAGCTTTTAGGTGGGTGGATAGCTTTGGGAGGATAACGGAAAGAAAGGAGTTCACAATTTCTTATACTTGGTCCAAAAAAGGCTCACGCTGCTGTTCAGAACTGCTGATGTAACCGCCCTAGTCTCCAGCTTGGTCAGGCAAAGATATTGTGATTTGTGGTTTGCTTATTTACAACAACGCATTGCCATTGAAAGCGAATGGATGCAAGAAGGAGGTGGGGGGATGGGAAATGAGCAAAAAGAAAAATTAAAAAAGGGTAGGCAAAAAAAAAAATAATAATAATAATAATGAAATTAAAATTAAATAATCAAGAATATAATAAAACCAAAAGATTCTTTTTTTGGGGGGGTGATAAAAATTGAAAAAAAAAAAAAAAAAAAAAAAAAAGAGAGGAAAGAAAATAATGAGAACTATGTAAATTAGGGACGTCAGCCTTTTTCCGCAATGGAACACGACCTAAGAGGCATTTGAGTTGAATTCGCCTCTGCTGGCCAGTATTGAACTACTCTAGGCGCCTCCACAGGACTGCAGCACGCACCTTTGGGTACTTTAAGCTAGGAGAAAGAAATTGTTCGACGACGACAATTCAAACCAAGACCTGCTGCATGGCCCAAAAAAAAAAGAAAAAGAAAACCCTGACCCGCTCTATTTTGGGCGCGCGGGCTCCCTGTCTGGTTCCCTACAGCTCTCCTACTAATCACTAAGTTTGGGGGATAGTCTACTATTCCCTAGCCCTCTAACAGCTGGAGGGCTAGCAAACCCACTAAATATTTTGTTTTTTTGTAATCGTTTTTTCGGATTCTTTTGTCGGACGAATCTGATGAGCCGATTTGGTACTAGCAGTTTTACTCTCTCTTTATGGCCGCCATGGGGCAAGGGAAACACGTGAGGGCCAAGGGCTCTTGCGGCCTCCACAGCCTGCGCTCTCGCAATATTCTGGCGATTCTGGTCTTGGTTTCTATCCTGGCCGTCATTATCCCCCCAGCAGTCGTTGTTACTTTGCACAAGCAAAATAGCATGGGCCCAAAGGCAAAGGTTTTTGTCCCGCTCTATGTGTACCCCGCTCCTGGGGCGTGGGATCCGTTGGAAAATATGTAAGCCCTTGTTTTTTTTTTTTTTTCTTTCCCCTTCCTTTACCTTTTTTTTCCTTTTGGCTCCTTATCCTTTTTCCCTTGAATCCTTCCTCCAACCCCCTGGTAATCTAAAGAGATTTTTGGGCCCATGCGAACGCCATCAGCCGCCTGCAAGGCATTGGTGTGGGACTAAAGGTAATGTATGATTTATCAAAGGATGCAGCTAAACGCCCTAGGATCTCTGCTCACTCAGACGTCAACTTCACTGTCGTCGTTAATCCTGGTAGTGGCCCTGGGCCTAGTGCTTTGCCTGACGCCAATTACACCAGAGAGATTCCAAAGTTGGCTGCCTATGATAATGTACGGCTATTGGGGTATGTTCCTACTACATATGGACGGCGCAATTTTTCCTCCGTGCGCAAAGATATAGAGACCTACGCAGCATGGCCAACCAACAGTTCCAATCCCAACCTCGCTGTTCGGGGAATATTTTTTGATGAAACCCCTCAAATATATAGTGCTAGAGATCTAGCATATTTTCAGGAGCTCAACACTCTTGTAAAGGGTAGCCTTGGCTTAGGTCCAGATAATATTGTATGTGCGACGCTTCCTCTTTTAGTTTGGGTCGTATTATTATTATATTACTATTATTATGGACATAATTATGATTATTACCACGCGAGGGTTTGTGGAACATTTGCCTGACCCTAACAATCCATTTATGTTTTTTCCTTGTTCTTTTTTCTTCTTTTCTTTTTTTTTACTTTTCTTTTCATTTATTTTCTTTGCCTCCCCTCCCCCCAATTTCCACCCCCCTTGTCTCTTGGCTTTTCAATTGGCTTCGTGGTTCGATTTGTTCTGGCCCGATAATCATATTGATCCTTTCTAAGCCTGTTTTGACCCCGATTTGGGGTTATTCTGCCTAACATGATGAAGGCCCCCCCCGGTCTTTTCCCTTCTTTGGTTTTAATTGGGTAAAATAGATTGCTAATCACCACCTATTCAGGTCGTCCACAATCCTGGGGCGATTCCAGACTCTCGCTACCTGTCAACTGCTGACTCGACTGTTGTATTCGAGGCCACTTATGACACTTTTCAAGAGCGCGTGCGAGCTAAATTGTTTGAAGATATTCCAAACAGCAGTCGCAGCAAATTATGCGCCGTGATTCATTCGGTTCCGGATACTGTACAAGGATCCGAACTCCGTGGATTTGTCAAGAGGGCCCGACAAGTAGCAGAGGAGCTGTTTATCACCCATCTCGACACCGACTACTATGCGAGCTTTGGAGGAAAGTGGGACGAGTTCGTGAGCTTAATGGCGAACTGATTTGAAGATCTTTATTTGCTTTACTGATGTATCAAACTAATGCAAAATTGGTATGCACCTACAACTCAATCCAAGATTTTGGAAATCACGATGTATCTACATGAATGATGATTTGTTCAATCTTTGTTGAATCGGGTCATGATTTCGATTTCTTGCTTTTACTCAAGCGGTTGCCCAATGCTTATTCGGTAGCCTTCGAAGCAAGAGAAGAAGAAAAGAAATGTTCCACAAATTTGTTAATTGCCTTTTCTTTCTTCCCGGTTCTTTCTTTCTTTGATTTTTTTTCTTCTTTCTTTTCTCCTTGGCTCTGTGTCAGAGATACTCCTGATCGATCCATTATCCTTTGTAGTGGGGCGACTTGATATGTAGTTGACACGGTACTACTGCTTAGCGTGGCGCCGGTATTATTTCTTTTTTTTCAATTTTATTTATTTTTTGGTTTCTTGTGATTTTCATACCTAACGTAATTTACACAATGCATATCTTACACAATCTATACAAAAATAAAAAGTAATGAGAACCAAGGTACCTCCGGCTAAAATCAACAGGAAAGACAGGCGCCACGGTAAATAGAAAAAAAAAAGAAAAAGCTAAACAACAATAACCCAGCCTCCTCGCCAACTTCTTCGCTCAGCCTCTCCGTTCTCCGTTGGCACCTGTAGTAGTTCGTTGGACACCATACACTGTGGAGATTACTTATCATTGAGTGATACTTACTTCCCACGCCCCTAACGAATTAGCGTCTAAATCGAAAAAATTAGTCAAAATTTTTAGATAAAGAGAGCAGGGAGCACCCAACTCGGCCATTAGTGACTACGTAGGAAAACTGCACTAAAAATAGCAATTAGGTCCATATACATAGGTACTAATGTGTATACCGATACCTTTTTGATTTCACCTTCGTTTCACCAAGTGATTAGCTCCCTCTAACTCGGCTCTAATTACGTTTGGAACGACAGGAGGCACGAACGACAAGAACCACGATAGTTAATTAAAGTAAGCAATCGGGTGAGGGATGGAGAAAGAGGGAAAGTGAATGCCACTAAGTTAAAAAATAAAAAGAAAAAGAAAAAGAAAAAGAAAAAGAAAGAAAGAAAGAAAGAAAGAAAAGAAATTGGGTGTTTTATGACGAGATTTACATTGAGCCCCCCCCCCTTCCCCGTTGAAACCTTGTTTCGTGAGGGCGCTGTAAAACCTACACAATAGACGAGGGACAGATGGCTCTAGGTCTTGCCCGTTGTTTTCAATACCCAATGACAGCAGAATGTGTACTCTGTGCTTGATTTTGGTTGGCGGATACCCAATAAGATAGTACCTACTTACCTACTTTCCTACCTACTTTAGCATAGGGACTTAGCTATCAAAGTATAAATCCAACCAGGTCTATGGTTGATGGCTTGGTGAAACTCAGTACCTGAACCTGAGGTAAAGGCGTTCTAATCACTATCGACCAGAGAAAATCCAAATACGGATTAATTAGCCATCCCTAGGTCGGTATCTACCATTGGTTACATCTACTATTCGTGGGACAGCAGGTAGGTTGGACTAACCTACTCTCTACCTACCTACCTACCTACCTAGTACCTAGCATAGTAGTAATATTGAGACTCGCCTTGCCCGCCGGCTGCAGCATATACAGCACGCAAGTTCCTGATAGAGGCTACAACATCCCTCATTCCCCTTTCACGAACCAAGACATACAGGAGAAACATGGGCTCGGGAGGAAGGGGGGTAGGCTGCAGGGAAGATGCACAGTTGGAAAGTGAATTGTAGTATTTATAGTTTTTAAATCTGTGAAGTCAAGAATCTAAATGTCCGCGTTAGATATTTATAGAGAATATGAATGTACCCGCGTAGACGCAGAAGAGATGAGAATTCCGAGACCATGATGCAGAGGTATGTATGTAAGTATGTATGTATATATTATGTACAGTCTTTATTTTTCTTCTTCTATAGGTTCTGTTTAAGAAATAGCATCTGACAAATGACACATACCTTAGGTACTGAGGTAGGTAAGTCTGACACAGTGCATCCCTCACCTTGGACAACATCACATACATTATTCTTAGTATCAATATTAGTATTAGTACTACGGGGTATTGAGGTTCACTTGCCTTACATACGTATCTCGACGCCGGACCAAGCAAACAAGGAAGAAAGACAAGGACAAGCGCCGGAGAGAATTCGATACTGGGAACCAGATCATGTTACACTCGGAATATTATTTCCAGAATAAGGGAAGATAAGTATGACTCCCATGCGGAGAACTCCGTACTCGACCGCTGTCAAATGCTGCACACAAACCGTTTAAAAAGCCGAATGTTTATGATTACTTTTTAATTGCTATTTATTTTACTTTGTTTAGTTCGCGTTAGACTACTCATGATGTTTGTGTTTAGAATAGGCATCTAGTAGCGGAGTGACCGATATACCTGGTAGGTCAAGAGAGTGAGAGTTAATTAATTAATTTTCTCTTCCCCTTCCCCTCTTCCCCTCCTAGCTCTCACAAGAGAGATGCTGTCCGACTTGTGGCTAACCATTAGCACTAAGTAGGCGGGAATATGTCTGTGTGTATTTCCTTAGTGTAATTGCACCCAGAAGTTTTACTAATACCAAGTTCTACCTGCTACCTTTTTGGTTCTGGCGTGCGGCACCTTACCCGCCCCCTCCTCTCTGGACGATTCCTTCTTGTATCCATGTTGATCGACATTAGCGAAGCGCTTTATGATGATCTCATTTCTCGATTGACTTTCTTAGAATATAGACTTTGATGACGATTGGCACAAATCTCTGGCAAGATCGGCCACGAAACTTCGACGCGAACAGGAAGGGAAAAAGAAAATACTGCAAAGCGCAGACCTTTGGGCTTCAGCCACACAATCCTGCACGTCTCCTCCCAATCAAAGACGTATCAACAACCAAGGCCCATGAGTATTTCCCCACTTTGCTCCTCCTAGAACAAGGTGGAAGACGGGCGCCAACGCTTGTTGCTCGTGCCAAGACGAGAAGACAACAGTGTGAACGGCTGAAAAATAAAATAAGAAAAAAAAAAGAAAATAACAAAAAAAAGGGCTCAAGGATTTGAAATCTCTAAGATTTTAGCCTGCCAACTCGGTAAGTCATTGAGGGAAATAAAAATTTTTCTGTGCTCCTGTTTCTTCCTTTCATTTGTTCATGTTCATTCTTTTCTTTTCTTTTGTTTTCTTATTTTTGCTTCTTCTACCTCTTTTTCATTCCTTTCCTTTCCTCTCGACTCCGACTCAGATAATCGAAACTCGCATTGTTGTCAGTGAGAAATCACTCGCCAGAAAGGAAAACACCTCCGAGGAGCCAACTCCGAGCAAGTATCGGCAGTGGTCGGAAAACCCGCTTAGGAAAGTCGATCGGAGCGAAAGTATGGAACGATGGATACGTTCCTGACCCACTCTGATGAACCAGCGATCTTTGGTTTTCGGGTCTAGATTGAAGAATGAAATAACTTTGGGACTTGTAGGCCATAAAGCCGCCCACTTCCGTTGTTTCGTTCGCTGGGGCAGTCGGCTTCTTTTGCATCTCGCAGCCTTTTTTTTTTTTTTTTCTTTTTCTTAACCTTTTAATTTATTATTTTTATCTTTCACCCCATTTTCCCCCTCTCTTTTTCTGCCCCCTTTGCGTTCCGGTTTCTTTCTACTGTGACGATCGGAAGGAAGGAAATGTAGTAACCTACCGTAAGTAGGTAGGCTCTAAGGTAGCTTCCTTCCTTTCAGATTGCTTAGTTTGCTTTGTTGTTTCCTCTTTTCCTTGTTCTTCATCTTCAGCTTCTTGTTTTTGATTTTTCTAGCCATCCAAGGACGTGCGCAAGTGCAACAAAACAAAGAAAGAAAAAAGAAACCATCCATTCCTTAAAAAAAAGGGACAACCACAAATGCACTCAAAGCATCGGCTGTCACACACATGGGCCCTCGGATTTGAGCATGTACTCCCAACTTAGTTTGTCACTCTGCAGGTCAAGTTCTAGGTCGGCTACCTAGTATCATGTTTCTCCTCACTACTGTTGTTGCTGAATAGTGACACCGCCTCTTCAAATTCAGGTTATACCATAGACACACTATTAAGTTGCTATTAAAAATCCATCCGGGTAACTTAATTTTTATACTTTCTTTTATATCTCTCTTTCTTATACCCCCGAATGTGATACCCTTTTTTCAGGAAAATTTAATATTACCCGGAATCAATGTGACGTGGGTTAGTAAGACTCCCCCACCCGGAACATGTACCTAATTACTTTTCGACCTATAGCTATCTGTGTATGTAGGTACTCTTGAGAGAAAGCTAGTTTTGATAGGCAGGTTCGCGGAGAAAACCAAGTAAGGTTTGTTGGTACCCAAGGGATCTTGGCTTGTCACCATTTACCAGCCTCCAGGTAGGTTTAAGTCTAGAGGAGTGTGATACATCAATTTGATACCGCGCCATACAGTAGCCCCAGGTACCTAGCTAGTACCTCACCTCATCTCACCTACCTTGCCTCCGCAGTACAGATACCTACTCACCTGCTGCCTATCTGTCTACCTATCAACATATCACTCGTCCGCCCAAGATCAAATAACTGCACTAGTAAACTTATAACAACACTAACTGCCAGAACAGCACTAGAGCCTCGAATTGGGTCATAAGGAGTCCGTAAAAATCTGAACCATTACTCTCTTTAACCAAGAATAAAATCCTGTATTCTTCTTATTACTATGTATGGAAATACACATTGCAGGTATACATCTAATCTCAGCCAGCCTTATTTGAGTGAACTGGTGAGGTACTCCTTAGCCCGCCAAATCTTTGGTACGAACCATAACTCAATTAACGATCAAGCAAACTCAAATAAAAAAAAATCACAAAAAGAAAAGAAAAAAAAAAAAAAAAAAATCAACGCCACAACAAAAAAAAATTAATAGTAATATTCCTCGGCAAAAAGTTGCTCCTTGTCCCTTTTAATATTATTTTATTATCTCAATCCAACTTTGATAGTTTGCTAGACCTGGTGATGTCATTATTATCATATCATTGCCGTGCCTTTCAGTTCCTTGAATGACTTCCTACAACTTCTTTTTCTTGTGTTTGCCTCTCACTGAAGATCGGAGCAAATACCCTACAGAGTAACTCGAGCTACGCATCTAGGTAAATGTACCCAGTTGCAGAGTGGGGGAGAGGGGGGATTGGGTTGTTTCATCGTTAAGCGAATCGCTGGGAGACCGTGATCTACGGCTCGTCGCCTATTCCTCATCCTCATCCTCATCCTCCTCTTCCTACTCGACGGAAGACTCAGATTATTCCACAAGAGGAGGTGAACTCGAAGAGCATGTTTAAGGGGTAATTAACTACTAACAGTATGAAGGCATTTGGAAATGCAAATGGAAATGGACCTCCAGTACCAAGTGAGTGTAGTAATATCCACACCTTGATTTGATTCTTATTTCCCTTTTTTTTTTTTAAATTTTTTTTTCTTCCCCAATCAACCAGCGCTTAAGATTTAGGGTTCGGCACAAATCGAGATCTTTGGTTGAAGTGTTTATACCCTACCTAGGTATGTATGTACATATGTATGTACGTATGTAACTACCTAAGCAATTAACTATGACTTACTTGCTCTTCACATAATCATGATCACCATCGTCAGTGTCAGTGTCATCCCGATCATCATTGTGTGTTTCTGCCTCGCCGTCTTAGCTCCGGATAAGTTAAAATAAACGGAGTATAGTGATGACGCACCAACGGACTATTCCCTTGTGGGCTGGCTCTAGGTAGATGTACATATGTAACTACCAATACCACTACTACTAGGATGGAGGTACGTACATACATACATTACAAGTACATGTTCTGGATCTCTACTATCTGGATAGTGGAGATATGGCGGACATGGTGGCAGACGTGGTAGGCATGCCATAATAATGGGACTCGTTTGCTGGTGAGGTTTATTTTCAGTTTTGGAGGCGTTGACTTCCTTTTTTCTTCCTTGCCTTCTTTATTTTTTAATTAACATATGTTTATCATTCTTATTTTTATTTATTTTTATATTAAAATTCATTCCTTTATTTTAATTTTATTTAATTTTTTATTCATATTTCTTTTTTCTTTTTCTTTTTTTTTTCTTTATTTCTTTGTCAATATTATAAGCTAATCATCCACCCAACTGAGATACTAGTTAGTTAACTACGAACTAAAATAATTACCACATTACCTACTTCTCAACTCCTACTAAATACCTAGGTAGCTACCTAGCTACCTGCCATACCAACTCACTTGGGACCAAAAAAAAAAAAAAAAAAAAAAAAAAACCAAACTGCCAAGTGATTCTAGGCCTTTTGCTTTCCAGTCGTCGGGCCGCTCTTCTCCTCTTCCTTCGCTTCTTTCCCTTTTCTGGCATGGGGCCATTGTCTATCATCTAGCGTTTACGTACCCCTCTCCTTTTGAATAAGTTCAGACAAGCGACGACGGGAAGTGGATGGGTTTATTGCGACAATGGCGGCTTCAGGTCTACGGTGGCGAAACAACCAAAGCGGCAGACCCTTTTTTTTTTTTCCCCAGGGCCCATGACTCCATTTTTGTGGATGAGATGGAGACGGAGATGGAGACCTACCTAGGTAGGTAGGTAGGGATGCCCACCGGGAATGTGGGATGATGTCCAGTAGAGTCGGTGGACGGGATATCCTGGCTGGTTCTGACTAAGGTAATGAATGACCTCGGAGCTATGGATAACTACCTTGCAATGGTTAACTAGTCGAACCAACCTAGGTGGGTAGGGTAGATATCTACCTAATGGGAGGCGCTTATCCATTATCTGTCTAGGTAGGTGGGTAATGAACTAACTGTGGAGATAGTAGGTCTTCTTTCCCGTCAGTATAGTAAGTATAAATCCTTTTTTCGTTACTGTCTTCCTGTCTGTGTTGTGTATAATGGATGGTGGAATCTATTATTGCATAATTGTATTGTATCATATCAAATAAATCTGGCGCCATTTTTTGATATTTCCCTGGTTTCATTTTACATATCGATGAATACATAGATGCGCTCGTTTAAACATTGCCCTTAGATTCCCTTCCATGATGCAACCAATGCCTATCAATAAAAGTACCAAGACTCCCTCCCCTAACTCCGAGCATCAGAAAGTAACCTTTTTGAGTGGAAGGTGAAAGATGAAATCCCCTAAAAGAAGGTAATCGTGCCGAACTTATGTCAAACTAACACGTCTCGTACCATTGATCTAGATCCATGTTCTTGATCAAAGTGGAAAAATTGCCCGAGCCTTCGAAGTTGCATGCCCTCTCCTTTTGCACGCGGGTGACCGGGTGCTTGTTATTTGTATCCGCACCTTTGGGGTACTCGAGATGAAAGATGGGTTTGTCCGCCTTCCAGAAATGGGAGTAGGTGGAGCATTCGCTATACTGAACGCATTGTTCATTGACACTCCATTGCATATTGTTAATAACGTGCGGGATGATCGCCCCGGCATTCTTGAGACCGATAGACATCCCACGTGCGTGGGTGCTATTCGCAAGCCAGTTGACATAGTTAATAGAGTCTGCCATGGTTAGATCGAGTCCGTTGTGATTATTGTAACCGTCGACGTTATCAGGGTCAACCCCATCGCAGCCTTTCGCCCGCGCCATATCTAGACGGGAGAGCATGATTTCACGGACGGAATTCGAGCGAATGTCCAGCCAGTTTTCGCCATCCCATTGCGAAAGCCGAGCTCCGATATCTGACGTGCGGAAATTGGCCTGGTCTGGTCGCCAGTCCTCATAGGTACCTGCCGAAAAGTAGCAGATCACCTTGCGGCCCAAACTGTGGAGCTCATCGATCATCGACTTGGGATTGTCAAACAGATCGATATCATAGACTTCCATATCCACCGATGTGTCGTTGATTGGGTAGAAGAGTTGAATATGCCAAGTTGTTCCTACCGCAGGTTGCCATTTAGCAGTGGTGCCGTTGTCATTCGTGGGTGGTGGATTGTTGTCGCCTCCCTCTTCTCCGCCGCCTCCACCTTTGCCTAGTCCGATGCCTAAACCAACACCAAGACCAACAGCAAGGGCGACGATGAAGATGAGGAGAATTGATACGAGAATTAACAGCTTCTTCTTGGCGGACCAAGTTTTCCAACCTCCGGTAGATTGCCCCTTTAGGCCCGGCCCGTCCATGGGACCCATTGCTACGATGGAAGGAAAGGAGGGGGGAAAAAAAACTTGTTAGTGAACGTGCTAAAAATATTATCAGAAAAGAAAAAAAAATATCAACAAAGGAATATGATTGAACGATAACGATAAACGGGTAAGTTGAAAATGTGGAGTGAGGGGTCAAAGGAGGGGGAGACTAAGTCGATCCCTACTTACTCGGTAGGTAAGAATCGGAGATCAATTAAAAATCAATATGTATGTATTGATAAGATAAAGAAGAGTACCTATGTATGTATGTATGTATGTATCAAGGTCAGAATTATTGTGAGCCTGCCTTACAGGACACTCTGTCTCTGGGAGGGGGTGGAGGGGACTCGGTCGATAACATCCGCTTTAGGGAGGGGGCAGGTAATAAAAATAGATGAATCTAGGGTAAGAGGAAGCAGGGGGGTATAAACAATATTCTTTGCATATTAATATATAGTGTTACACAAACATTAACTATTTTAAAACGTTGAATTGAATGCGATTTTGGGGGCCAGATCTAACTGTGGAGATAGTGAGGTCGGGTTCGGTAGGCTAGGAGTGTAGGTAAGAAGGCCTGGGATAGTATGAAGATGTGAATATGTGTGGCGGGGAGAAGGGGAGAGAGAGAGGAATCTTGGCAATCAGATAATTAATTAATTAATAGTAAGGTATCATTTTTCATAAGTTTCTTCCTCCCTTCCCCTCTTTTCCTCTCCAGTAGGATGTAAACAACCTTGCATACCCTATAAGAGATGGGAGTAAATAGGAAAATAACAAGGCGAGGTAAGAAGGAGGAGGAGGCTTAGACGGTTATGAATCATGATGCCTAACTTGCTCACGCCAGCGCTAAGCAAGTGACAGTCCGTCCAGCTAAGGTTTTGTGGAAGAACGCGAGGATCTAGACTCTGGAATGAGAGCCAAGACGGAGGGACGGCTTAGACGAACCCGGCCGCCAGTGTTCAACCACTCGGAGTTAGGGAAGTGTAGGAGCTGGTTAACTAACTAATAGTTACCTAGTTAGTGAGTGAGTGAGTTACTTCGAGTAACTATGTATGTGGTCCTATCAGACAAACGGTATACAACATGAGATTTCAACCTGGTCCCTCCAGGAGTCCTACCCAGGTAAAGTAAAGTCGATACCTGATTATTGATTGCTGAGCAAACCCAACCTAGGTAGGTAGTAAGTACCTAGGTTCTAAGAACCGAAGAAGTAGTACCGATCTGGTCAACCACTTCTTGGTGGTACGTGGTACGTAGATAATATGGATTGTGTATTCTCCTCCTCCAACAGATCAGTTCCTGATCGTCAAAAATGAATAAAAAAAAAAAAAAAAGGAGGGGAATCATAATTGATGACACATAGTGAATGACTCGTAATCGCCAGCACAATACGGGTCAGGGACTCAGGGTGCAGTTTGGTGGGTGGTGTTTCAATTGCCGACGAAGATAATTAATTGATTGATTGATTGATTAGGTAGGGAGGAGACGATCATTAGTATTAACTATCCGACATCCGAGTGCTATTATTATCATTATAATTGAAGACTCCTTAACCGCTCGCTTACTTGCTGATTTCCCGGGAAAAAAAAGTTAATTGCCATTAGGGCGGGTTTTCTCGGTTTGCGTGTTTGATCTTTGACTAACTGGGGGAGAGGGGATGGATGTAGGAGAAGCCAGGAAAAGGAAAAAAAATAAATAAAGGATGTGAGACAAAGAAACAAATCATCCACACCCAGAGTGACCATAACATCGGTAGATAGGGGATATGAGCATGTTGTATTATTATTTTTATTCTCCAGTCGACAGCCTTTATTCAGTCCACTCAAATCCTGGATATCAAGTTTTTTCTATTAATAATAAGAGAGATGGGTCGTTATGTTTCTAATTTTCTTTTTTTCGTTCTTTTTTCTTTTTTGGGAGAAAGGAGGAGGGGAAAATATTTCCTAGCATCATAATCCATAATCTATAGGTACATACCTAGGTACTTGTACGAGGTAGGTACGCTGGCCCTCCCACCAATCTAGAACCCCGCCAATCACTCCAGACTGCAAAATATGATGCATCAAACCACCCAACCTGGGATGTCTCAACCAGATTTGATTCATCCTTGGAGGCAAAAAGCAAAAAAACTAGAAAAAAAGAAAAAAAGAAACAAGCAAGCAAACAAACCCCTGCTGTTTAGACAAAAAAAGAAAAAATGAATAAAACTGAAAAACCAGATGTATACGCAAAAATCCTCAATTTGCAAAAACAGATCGGTATCAATAACTGTATTGATTCGACGTATTTACGCTGTATTCGGGGAGAGCCCGTAATATTCTCTCTTAACGCCGGCCCCCCTCTCCTCTTAATAAACTAAAATAAAAAACGAAATGAAACAACCATTACAAATAAGCGGCACAACTACGCATCGGCCGAGCCCTAGTTGGGCGCTACTCGGCCCTTTTTACTCGTTCTCCGCGAGTAGTTTATCTCACTTGGCCGCTCCTTCTGGCTTTTCTAGTGTCTAGTGTCCTTTGTAGATTAGATTTGCTGCCCGGACTAGGCGGACACTAATCCATCTTTAAATTATTCATTAGTTAATCTACGTAGGTATGAGGTAATAGGATAGGTACCAACCGATTTCTGCTTGCTCGGGTATATTCACCAGATTTTTCTGGTCTTTTTTTTTTTGTTTTTTTGTTTTTTACTACACTACGCTCCACTACACTACATACACTATACTACATGATGCTAAGTCGACCCCATCACACATTATGCAATATATATTGCAACACCTTGCAATGACAGCGATAGTAGCAGACTAGGGAGCCTCATTTGGGCCCAGCCCAACGTACGATTCTCCAGTCCAGCCCTACTAGGCATATAGTACGCTCAGGCATCAGCTATATCATATGGTACCATACCTATCAAAAAGAGTCTCGACTCCATAGTCCATACTCTAGACCGCCGCCTCCCCGACTTGCGGCCGAAAAGCAAGTTTATAAATTCGTGATGTGATATAGGTATGCATAAGCCTCTACTGCAAGAAATCATACGTCCTAGCTTCTTACTACTGGTCCTGTTCTGTCCGGTGTCTATGGATATTAATTTAGATGTTCCTATATGATGTAGCGATGCTCTGTACTTCGGCAGGTAGAGACTTAAGGTGGGGAATATCTGACAGGTTGACTACCTACCCAGTTACCTGGTACATACCTACCTCCATATTCATCTAAGTGAATATTATAATGTGTAGCTTAAGGAGTAAATATTACGGAGTATGAGTAGTTCGGTAGGAAGGAATGAAGGTACAGTACATACCCAGGACACTCAACCACTCGCTCAATCGGAGAACCCGATTTTCGTCAAGGTCGTCACATGGGGACTCGATTTCAATCCCAGCTAGCCCTACCTGAGTTAGCCATCAGATACAGCACACGAAAGTTACTTGATGGGTAGGTGTGTACATAAGTCTGATGACTAGCAAATGGCAAGAGCTAGATGACTGATTCCCCCACAATGCCCTCCTCGCATACTACTTTGCTAGGCATATATCATAGACTCCGACTGACAGGGGGTTAGTGAGCTAGTAGCTGAGCGGGAAGAGAGAGCAACGGCGGCGGCGGCGGTGGTGGTCCACAAACCACGTTTTTGTCGGGGGTCCTCGATTCGCTTAGGAAATAATAAGAATGGAACAGGTTTTAATTTTGACTGACTCGACAGATAGACTAGTTGGCTGGTTGTAGTGTGTACCACGATTGTTTGTATGTATGTATGTCTTGGATGAGCGAATTAATGGATGGATTTTGCCTCTTCCTTCTCTTCTCTCTCCTTCGAATCGAGTAAGCCAGGCGAACAGAGTGGCCATTTAGGTATACCCATGACATACAGGTACCTATGTATTCGGCTACGAGATAGATAGAAAAATAGCGGCTATGAATGACTGGATGGATGAATGAGTGAATAATCAAAAGGGTATAATACAAAAGGGGAAAAAGGGAATAATAATAACATCATTATAGGGAAATACAAGGCACTCATAATGATTATAATATAAAAGCAAATCCCGGGAGAATGAAGTCCTGAATGACTAACCCCATTGGGTTTCCATCTCGTATCCAGAATCCGGATTCAAATCAGAACTTACCAGTCACACCCTGCCAACGCATCGTCCCTGGCCCTGACAGCTTTTTTGCGGAAGCTTGTCTTACCTGCCGGTGTGCAAAGGCTACCTTAGGTAGGTACCCTGGTCGGTTAGTCGGGAAGCAAAGCCAGTAATAAGAATAAACAAAGACAAAAAAAAAAAAAAAAAAGAAGATATAAAGGGAAGGCTGGGGAGAGGGGTAAAAATAAGCGGAGAGAACTAAGTAATGAGATAGGTATGTATTATGCATGGAAGTAAAAGAGGAAATAATTCCCGGGCTGCTCTGCTCAACTATACTCTATCATTACTAGTAGGTAGGTAGATAGGTAGGAAGGTAGTAAGTAATAACTTCTTCTACCAGTTTACTATTGACTATTTACTAGTCTATGAGGAGCCAGTATTCAGTGTGGTCCTGGGGAGGGGGCTGGGCCTGGCTGGACTGGTACTGGTTGGTACCTGCTAATACTGGTTATATTATGTGAGCACTTTCTTAGGTAGTAGGAGGCTAGTAACTGCTGCCCAAAGCTCGGTCGTTAAAATAGTTAGTGATTATTCATGAGCGGGGAGAAGTAAGCAGTAGCATATCTAGGCTGAGAGATAAGATTAGCGAGAGATTCTACCGTGGAAATAGGAGACGGGACATTCCGAGGTCGGTAGATATAATATATTAGTTTTTTTTTATTGACATGAGTTGAACATCTACTGGACTCCACCTAATTGCCTTGGTACCGACTGTACAAAGAGGGGACAGGGAATACGGGGATCGTGCGAGTCGAATCTATTGACCTGGCCCAATCCCATTTCATCCATGGACTATACCCAGAATCTCCGACCGAGTAGCTTCTAGGTATTATCGCCGTCATCATTATCTCATAATCATCATCACTGTCATCATTTGATGCTCATTAGGTTATTATACCCGGCGATAAAAACAGAAATAAATAAAAGTCGTCGTACAACACATCTAGAACTCCCGTCCGGTCCGTCTTGGCATTTGTGAGATTTTAGGTAGGTTCGTTTGGAATCGGGATAAACTGATGTAAGGTCATAATGAGATGATGAAGCTAATCGTTATTTATGCATTCCGAGAGCTATAAAATACATTTCCTGGGTCCGTTGTATGTATTGTACGTACATCCTTACCTCTACGCTAAGTTGAGTTAGCCTGTTCAGTGGTGGTTGGTTGCCTTGTCCGTGGCCGATCGAGAGCTCTCTTTCCCTCTTTGTGTATGTTTGAGAATAATGACGCTGTCAAGAGGAGGGAAATATTGACTAGCCGAATAAGGTAACTAGGGAGATCCTAATCTTTCCAGAGTATCCTCTCTGGTGAATCGGAAAGACACCCACAAAGTGGGCAGAGACAGGCAACTGCAGGTGATGATGAGGCGATATAGCGAATACGAGGATGAGAGCGAAATCAAGGTTTAGGGGTCGTCTATTCAGGGAGATGGGAAGTTGGGGATTGGAAGGAGAACCATGCAACCTACATCTTTCTCATATCTAGGGCCCTTCATCTTGCTTTCCAATTGGTGAGGTTTCTTGGGTTTCTTTTCTTTTTTTCTTTTTTTAAATCGCGGATTTACTCAAGGGTCAAACAAAACAAAAAAAGAGGAAAGAAAAAGCAAAACTAAAACATATTTCCATTAGAACATTAGATACTGTTAAGACCAGGTAATTAGGTACTACCGCTGCTGCGATTGCTATGTGAATATGTCACTCGATGGGAGGTACGTAAGCATCTTCACCGATAACTCATACCCAAACTCTCAAATTACAAGGTAATTGGTGTAGATAGAGTGAAGGTGACCGGAGAACCTGACAGCACAGCCCATACAGTCAGCGGATCGCTGCCCAGTTGTTCAGTGGTGAAGCCGTGCGTATCCACAGGGGCGCTGGGGAAGGTCACTGGGATAGCTGCATCGCAAGTGTTTCCTGCAGCTGAGACAGTGACTGCAGTAATTCTTCCATCATTGATCGAGTAGCTGAGGGAATAACCGCATTGATCCCGTTTATACCGCTGTAAGAAGTTGTATGACATCTAGAGAGAGTTTGTATTAGCCCTGTTATTTCGATTCCCCCCACCCTCGTTTTTCTTTTTTTTTTTTTTTTGTTTTTTCCCTCTCTCCTCCCGTTCCTTAGTCACTTACCGTTTGATGATCAACTGTTACTATCGGCCAATTGGCAAGTCGCACGAATTCTTGCACAATGGTTTCCACCCACGCCTGGAAGATCGAGTATTGAGCTGTTACTCCGTTCACGGTAATCGGGTCCATGTCGGCATTGCGGAGATTGCCTTGGTGGAACATGTAACCATCATGAGATAGACTAAAGAAATGGCGCATAGTGTCTGCCCGCTCCGTCGCGAGCAAATCATCGAAATTACCCGCGCCCGCTGAAGTGTCAATCCACTCTTGCACTGTGCACGCAGGGCTGTAGCAGTCGTAGAAGATGCGAGTTGCCCAGCGTGGGTTCACCTGGATCCCAGCAAAACCATCTGACGCAACATTGGTGAAGTAGGGCCACATGTTGTTCTGCTGGTTGAGCAGAACCGGGCGAGTGTTATCGCCGACGCAGTTGGTAATTCCGTTGTCCGACCAGGCCCGGAGCGCATCACCATTGTGCAATCCGGTAATTGCGGGCGGGATGATACCGTTGGAGGTGAAATGAGTAGCAGAAGCAAATCCGACCTGTTGCAACCAGGCTTGGTTGAAAGAAATCTCCTTGGAGATATCCGAATAGGTCGCGTTGTTCTGCGCCAGATGGGTAAATGTGTGAGAGAGATAGGCGAACTGGTTAAGGTTGTTCTGGAACCAAACTAGCAATTCATCTGAATTCAAGCAAGCCGATGTCCAGATGAAAGAAGCGGGAGTTGTAGGCCACACGCTTGTTCCGGTACCGAGAGGTTTCTGAAACTCAGGTGGCGTTGAGGCGGGGATACTATATTCAATACCGCCACCAGAGCAGGTATCAAAGCCAACTGCTCGGGTACCTGCTTCCACATTTCCATTTCCGTTGAGGCCAATCTCAACGAAATAGGTACTTCCAGCGTTCAACTTAGCGCGGATGGTTGGAAGCCAACTCGTGATACCGTTCAAATCGTTGGGTGTGATCCGGAACACCTCTCCATTACCTTGGTAGATTTGGGTTTGAAGGAACATGTCGTCAATCTGGGTGTTGAGATTGACCCGACGATAGCCCACGTGCAAACCACGAGTCATCCAGGTAATCCATGCGTGCTGCAGGTAACTGGAAGTGGCACTCCAGCTGGCGTCGAAAGAGATATGAAAGACCATTTGCTGGCGCCCGTCGAAATCGTTGATCACAGCTGCGGTGGACTCGGAGCCAACGACTGAGTTCGCGGCAAAGACAGCAATTGCCTTGGTTGTGCTGCTGTCGGCAATAGCAGCGGGGTAATGCCAGAGTCCCTGGGTGCTCACGCCAGCGCCGGTTCTCAAACCGGCAGTGGGGAAGTCACTGACATCTGAGAAGGAGATCAATTGTTCGACGCCATCTGCACAGCACCCGTCATTCAGGACGGAGGTTCCGAATTTGTCTCCCGGGTAGACATCATACTGGACCATTCGAACTCCATATTCGAGCTGATAAGCGTAGAGCTGGTTCCACTGGTCTTGGGTCAGGGCACTGTCCCAGACGCCACCACCCATGTCATAGCTGACTTCTCCCACAACGACAATTCCACCAAAGTTTCCTCCAGAGGTAGAATTCAGAGTGGGGAGAGTGGCTCCCGTTTGGGGAACTAGTAAGGTGGTGAATGGAATGCCATATCCATTGAGGCCAGAAGATGCAGATCCAGCAGAGGCGGAATCCCGAGCAATGATCAGGATATTGGATGAGACGGTTCCTGTAGCAGCGGGGAGACTACTGGTGGTAGACACCGACATGCTGCTCGAGGAAGAAGTAGTAGTGGAGGTAGAAGTAGAAGTGGAAGCGGTAGTGGAGGTAGAAGCAGAAGTGGAAGTGGAAGCGGAGGTAGAAGTAGAAGTGGAAGTGGAGGTAGAAGTAGAAGTAGACGTAGAAGTACTACTCAACGAAGTGGAGGTAGTACTGCTCGAAGTGGAAGTAACAAAAGTGGTCGAAGTGGAACTGGAGACCGTAGTAGTGCTAGTCGTCGTCGACGAAGGGAACGGCACAAGGACCGTGGGTGATAACTCCGGCCAAACACCTTCGGGCGTATTGCAGACAAGAAGCCCAAAGAAGCACCCAATCTTTATCACGTAGGTGGGTGGCGCAACCATGGTGAAAACAGAGGGGAAAACGAATGACTAAGTAGGTTTTGGATAAAGCAGAAGAAGGGGCCAAAGTAACTGGCCAGGGAGGATGTAGAGATATGCGCAGTACCTAGTAGTACCTAGTATCTGCTTACTGACAGCCTACAGCCTACAGATAGTAAAAGAAAAAAATCTCCGGATGATGACATCCGCATGTCTCTCTATTTATGCTAGACAAAGGCAGTGGCCTTTTCTTTTCTTTTTTTCTTTTTTTTGCTACATTGAAGGATCCACCGCGCTCTTCCAGCTATCCGAGAGGAGATGGGGCTTTACTCAATTCCATGCTAAAAAAATAAATAAAAATAAAAAATAAAAAAGTAAAATTGAAAAAATAAAATAAAAATAAAAATAAAAATAAATAAATAAATCAGGGGAGAATCTAGATCCACGCGTGGAATTGTGGATGAACTGTGAGCACCAGAGTTTACGATGGATAGAAACTATAAGCGAGGTTTGCTAGCCTGAGGTTGGATAACACGGAATCAAGGCGTGGGAGGAGGTTCTTCAGCTTGCAGTAGTTCCACTCCTAGTGGCTGACAATAAATGGATTCAGGCTCAGCTTTCGGATAGGAATTATTTAACGAGGGAGGATCTAAGACAACGCCTCAATCTCCATCCTTAAGTGTGCCTGGGTCATTGCGGACAGGGGTCAATCTGCCCAGACCATCGTCAAAGAATCAGGACGAAAAAAAGAGACAACTACAGATAAAGTAGGGAGAAAAAAAATAAGATAGGTGAAACGACTCGGAGTCTGATTGCCAAGGTCCGACAGTTGAGGTTTGAAGACACTTGGGGTCAGATTTAATTTATCCAAGGACCCTCCAGGAGGGAATCTTGTGAGACAACTTTAGACTGAACATTATGAGCTGTTGTTATACAGACCAGAACGGAGTCGGTGTAATAGTATGTATGTAATGTAACATACCGGAATCTCATCGTACACATCGGTGTAACAAAAGAACGCAGTTTCTTCGTGTTTTTTCCATGAGAACACAAATTTGTAAAACATTCTCTCACTTGAATAATACGAGGCTTTCCCGATTTGCTTAGCGGAGAAAGTATCCCAGATGTTGGCGATCTCCACTAGGGACGGACTACCTCTAGGGTTCCCACTCCTCATCCACAGACCCGCTCTTCGCCATCGTCATCGCAAATTTCTCATCCACTTAGTCAAGCCAGAAAAAGAAAAGAAAAAACAAAGAAGATAAAGAACAAAAGAAAATAAAAATAGACGCCCTTGAGATCAAATGAAAATTTGCTCTGGATTCTGCCCCGCGATATTCAATCCCCATCCCATCCATCCTTGTAACAATGCACCCAACTCTAACCCACTCATCCGGGGCTGCATCTTTTCATCGGTCAGGGGTCCGGTGGAGGACGCACTGGATCACGCAAAACTGCAGAGATCACAACAGCTTTGTATTCCTAGCGTTGTGGCAACCTCTCGAAATAGCGAATGAAACTTGCCTGATCTCGAACAATGACTTGGAGAGAACATCTCGGATGGCTGCCACGTTACCTACTCCAATCCCGTCAGGGCTCTGGTGTGAGGCTTACTCGTTGGAGTAGCTGCTCGAAATCTTTTCGAGACCCAATCTGCCTTAGCGCCAGTCTAGCCTAAAAAAAGAAGGAAGAAACAGAGACAAAACAGGCCAGCATGGATTCCCTATTTTTGTCCATGCTCTTTAGGTTTGGGGTAGTGCAAGCGCCACTTGCCGCTAATATTATTCACACAAACAAGTGGCTCCATACCCGTGACTGGATGAATTCGAATCAAAAATAAAGGACAAAAGAAGGAGAGGAAGGGGTCTAAGCGGACGAATTATTGGTTCAGGAAAAGAACAGTTCGAGGGGGACCCTTAGGCCGCCACTAAACCAGCAAAAGTGAGAGCGGTTCACTAAAGGATCTTCGAGTGATCGACAACCTCAAACCGCTTCCTGTATATCTTGGTTTTAGACTTGAGTATCGACGAGATCGATCTCCCATCAACTTCTTACTTCTACCCAACGCTCGTTCGCCTGGATGGCCTCTCTCTCATTTTACGCTTTGAAAATGACCTTTCGCTTGCTCTGCTAACCCAAGACAAAAAGTTGACAACGGTATCTCAGGAGACATTCGCTACTTTCTCAGGCCGTTGCACACCATCTTCGTCATTTTTTCTTCTCTTTCGTTTTTTGCTTCCTCCGCATCTTTTCCTATGTCCTTCTTTTAATTGATCGTCCAGTCGCTTTTCGGCTATAGTACCTAATTGCTATGACGAAAATTCTAAACGTCTCACCCGTGGGGTGGGATGGGATGAAAGAACATTGGTGGCAATTCGTAAGTGCCTTTATAAGTTGCTTACTCAAGATGAACTCTCCGAATTTCCGTTAGTAACATATTGCAGCTTTTAATTGGTATATTGTTGAGTAGTGTCACCATTGGTTTGCTATATGTTTCATATTCTTTACTCACAAGGTGCCGTAAATACTTCAAGGTGAGACTCAACCTTCACAAGCAGATCGGTATTCACCGTTGTATGAACTACATCTAATCAAACCCACAGTCACGGCCTCATTCAGAGAAAGTGCCGGCCAAGGTCTCTGAGCGCCTTGACCAAATATCTAGGCGGAATTTCACTTTGAGATGCCCCCATCCTGTGGGCTTGAAAGCCTCGTCAGCCGGTGTTTATTTGGGGAAGTTTAACTCACCACCAGATGAAGATCAAAGTCGACTACTGGACCAATGGGATCTCCTAATAGTCGACCCCTTCCAGCCTGGGACCGTTCAAGCTGTGTCCTCTAGCGAAGCAAAGCAGGTTTTGGGACGACTTGATATCAAAGCTTTAGGGTCCCAAGGCGATTCATCATTGGCAAAGATTGACAAGCTTGACTCCATTCTGAGTGAATCTTTTGATGGTTCTGCGTTCACTGGCCTCGTCCTTGTAAATTGGGAGGATGCGTTTGCCCCAGGTACTTGGGCAAAACTCCTTCAGACTCTTCACGGGCTCGGCCTATCTGTCTTCTTAGAAACTGCACCTCCCGACTTTCTCAGTGATCTCAAAGCCTTACAAATGGAAGCAATCTCCGGCCTTATCATACGGAATGCTAGCATTCTACCCACCGGGCAAAAGCGTGACTACTTTGAGATGAAAAACATGCGAACAGCAATAAAAGCCTTTGTTTCCGAGGCGTGTGTTCGAGACTTCACAGTTGTAGCCTGGGAGACCGTCAATGATGATGCTTACTTGTCCAATGCTGTTATTCGAAGATCCCTACAATGGTGCAATTTCTACAGTGTAATCCCCTGGATCAACTGTACGTCTGCTCTTAAAGATGTCTCCCTCAATGTGAAAACGCCAGAACCGCTTTCATCCTTTGGGTGGCTCAAAAATGACGAGATCATCAAGGTTCAAGAGCTCTGGCGATCCAATTCGCTAGTTACCCGTGACCCAGTTAATAATCTCGCTCGCAGAGATACGTGGAATGCACTGATCCCTATTTTCCCCGGATTGAAAAGTGTTCTGGCATCTTCAGAACACCATCAATATACCCCAGAAATTCCAACAAATTCCATCCGTGACCCCCCAGAGTGGGTAGCACAAGTTAGATCCCAGGGAAACCCACTGTCCATCTCAATGGCTGGTGTGGAGTATAAGTCATTTGGCTGCTTTCCTCTAGGCGCTGAGGCAACAGCGACTTCCTTCGCTGAGATTCTCCAGGCCCAGCAACGGCTCAAGTCCCTTGGGCTCCTCCATCCAATTCCATTGAGCAAGGTCCAGAGCATAGGCCTCCTTCTCCGGCAATTCTACGACAACTTTGTCGTGTCTAATTGGAATATATCGGAACAGCCCGCTACATTAGTCAAAGAATTATCTAATTTAGCATGTAACGACCTAGTTCGTATCCATCTTGGGCTGGACTCCGGATTTCGCAAAAGCTCGGACATGCGCTTTTGGGCCGTATATCAGATGGACACCGAAGGATTTGATGTTTTTGCATCAAAAAATGCTCCGGGCTTAGCGGGTACTGTTTTACATACATTTTTATCTGCTAAAGGATGTCCGCGAGATGTTTGCTTTGAGGTTGAAGCCGCTCTAGCGAATTGGTCACAGGATAATGTGGATAATACTAGCCTTCCTCGACGGCTTGTTCGGGATATTGATGTTCTTAGCCCAGAGGAGCGGCTTCTATTACTACAACACTTAACTTTAACGGATGCGAAAAGCAAGCTATCTGAAACTATCTGCGCCTACATTCACCGCCAGCTTATCGATGCTCCATCTCTAGCCCAGCTGAAGCAACTCAATACAGTTTCATATCTTGATGGCTCAGCCTCTCCTGCTGACCTCGTTAAAACCCGCTTGAACTGGTATCGGGAACAAGGGTGCCAATATCCTTCCCAGTCCATTTCCCTAACCATTTTTCATGAGGTTGAATCTGTTTTTACAGCTCTCCTGAGACAGCGCCGGGAGGGAGATCTTTCACTGATATCCAAATGTTTATGTCAACTAATTCAGAATGGATGTATCGACGCCTATGCAGATATTATGGCACTTGCGTTGTTCTGCGCTGCGAGAAAATGCGCGCTCGATGAGATTTACGAGGAGGTTACGGATCGAAATCCACTTTTCAACCCGCAATCAGACCAAGCGGCCGCTTTTGCCGAATCGTTTGCCCTTGGTTCCCGGTGCGAAGCATATTTTGATGTCTCTCCCAGCACCTTTGGAAAGCTTTTATCAGACCGTTTCCGCAAGAGTTATGCCAGCCGAGAGCTTCCAAATTGGATCAATGGTGCCCCAGAATTAGCCACAGGATACGCTGGTGCACAAATTGATGTCAATCCAGAAGACACAGTCAAACCGATGCGTGGGTACCAGCGATTCACATTCTTGAGTGTCTTTGCCTTTCCAGCCTTGATCGATATTGTCCTCCTCACTATCATCGGACGTGGATTGTACCTTTCTGCATTTATGACATATAATGAACAGACAAGTGCTACTACCGCCTTGATGATCTCATTGTTGTTGTCTGGAGGGATTGGAACCTGGATTGCTTGTGGAGGACCTTACTACCTCATCTCCATGGCATTCGCAGCTGCAAATATGTTTATACTAATCAGGTTGATTGCGGGGATTGCATTCACCATCGCTGGAGGCCTTATTGGATTCATTATTGTCTCTGGCACAACCGGCCCCCACGCTGGAATTATCTTCTACTTATATCTCATCGCTCTCACAACATACTTCTCATGTTTTGCATCGCTTGCGAGTTTCAGCTATCCTGGATCATCGTTTCTCTCTGGGCGCAAGGTTATATTTGCATGTATTCCGATTTTATTTATTTCCCCAATAGTAACAACATTCACGGGACATGACTCGGCAATCTACATTTCTGTCATTTATGTCTTTATTGGGTTCCTGATCCTTGGTCTCCGAAGTACCGCTTCAAAGTGGGTGACATGGTATCAGAATCTGAGGAGGACGGACGACACAGAAATTCGAAAGTGGTATATTGACACATACGGGGGCAACGATGAAAAGGTCTTTGGAAACCTCAGTGATCCAGCTGCATTGAAACTGTCAAGAGAGGCTCTCTTGAAGGATGTCTTGGCTGAGAAGAACAGGTGGTTTTTCGTCAAGCCCACAACAGTTGGACTCGTATCTGAACTTGCGCGAGATTGGGATGCAACGAATTTTCTCCTCGAGTGGTATTGCCGACATGCCGATGTGCCCAAGCCGATCCCCTTTAGCTCTTCTTGGAATATCCAAACTAAAGTAGCGCTTGAATCCCTCAGGAGTGCTCAGAAAGGCATAAGGTTACATAATGCCTTTATACATTGGCGTCAATCTAGTCGAGAAATTGGTTGTGGAGTGCTATACTTTGTCATCGCGCTTCTGGATAAGTGGGTTGAGTTACTAAGCGGTGGCCATCTAGTTGGCCTCTCCCCTGCTTTAACAACATCTTCCCGCATGGCCGTGGGGTTTGGCCTAGCATACTACTTAATTGGTGCTGTTTTAATCGACACCAAGGCACAGGAGCTGCACGATCTCGTTGGAAAACATACGCCAGTGGCTTTGAAGACAGCTAAGGACATCCGTTTATCCCAAAAAAGGGATGTCATGTTTAAAAGGAGAATCTATTGGAAGACTTTCTGCAAATACCTCATGTGGCATGTTTGGAGTTTAGCCTTTTCAACAGCCCTTCTCTGGACCTTCCAGTCGAGGGTAGAGGCTGTGATCATGTATTGCTCCTACGTATTGGCATACACTGGGCTCCTCTGGTATCAATACACGAAGATCTTTACCGGACCCAATGCATTAAAGCCCCTGTTACTTGGGTTTCTAGTCGGCCTCCCTGTTGGCATCGCATTGAAAATTCGTTTCCCTGAATTCCTCTACTCCCAAGTGATTGGTTTGGGAGCGGCAACATGGACGATTGCTTTCCTATCTCTCTTCTCAGCGAGAATGAGTATGCCCAGAAAAGTTGATTCACCAGTCGAACTAGGGAAGACTTTCCACGCGTACACTGCCCCATGGGCAGACCCTGAGTGGAGTCAGCAAGAACTACAGACTTTTTATGAAAATATCTCTTTTATTCCTTCCGATGCCCGCCTGGGGCTTGACCCACACAACCATCCCGGCGTTGAAGTCAAACAAATCCTCCTCTCTCGCCGAAAGGAGCCGAGGATCGAAGAAGCGTTCCCTAAATCTCAAGAACTCGTTGATTTGGCCCTAAAATCATGGGATAAAGGTGAAATTTTGCTCGAATTGGTTCCTCTAGGATCCATCGGTCCTAGCATTCACGCGCTTAGCTGCAGTACTACAAGTCAATTGAAAATAGTAGTCGCTGTAGGAAGGGGCCTGGACCAGCGGATAGATGTCAGTGCCAACTGTCAGGTGATTGCCGAGACCCTTCTTCACGCAGTTGCAGAATCGATGATGCAAATCCCTCACGAGTACTCGATACTTGCTGGATCTCTTGTTACAGCTGGAGTGACCGAGACTACTGCTCGACAGCTTCGAGAAGACCCCAATACCCCAGCTGTTGTGCGCTGGGCTAAAAAGGAACTGCTTCGGCAACTGTGTATGGGTTTTGAATGCGATTCCCACTGGGAAATATTACCTAAGCCTATTAGAAAAGCTTTGCTCGACCGTTGCCTGGGCTTGCCATGTAAACTCACTGATCAGTATTACCAGTGGCTCACGGAGAGTCTCTGCCGATTTGATACCCAGGAACTCGGTGTTCACATAGCTCGAAGCAACCTCGGAGCTGCTACGGCCGTAAGCATTCTTGACTATGCCCATTACGGAACTGGTGAGGCGGCTACACTCAAGGAATCAGATACTCCAGCATATATCCCATACATTCCAAAAAGTCTTCCTGCGGCTGCGGTACTCATAATGAGGCCACTTGTGTCAATTTACTATGGTCTTGGCGCTGCTGTTAAGTTTGCTGTTGTTGCCCTCATTGCTGACCCTGAGTTTCAAAGAGAGTACGAACATGTCATGACCAACTACCCTGCGGTGATTCGCAAATCAGCTACATTCTTTCTAAGTTTGACATGGTCGTATGCCAGGATTATTCAAGGCATTGGCCTGTCATTTTTCTTATTCTATGGCCGAAGCAATGTGAAACAGCTTTGGGATGAAACAAAGGGTATGACCATTAACATCAGAAAGGGCAGATACATTGTTCAAAGTCTCGAGGGAACATTCACAGCTTTCCGACATGACCAGCCAGCAGGTGGCTTTAAAGTATACTACTATACTGGGAGTCCCAAGACTGAACCAGATGGCACAAAAAATCTGAAATGTATTAGCACATACTCTAAGGACATGGCACTTCTCATCCGCCAAGAGTTCAAAGGCGGCAAAGTACTCAATGAGTACCATTATGACTACCGTGCACCTACAAAGAAAAGCGTAACTTTGAGGTCCGCTGAATCCAAGATTCCAATGGGCCGACGCTGTGTGCGCGGAGAAAATCATCTGCAAAGCGTTCAATACAACCGTAAAGGCCTGATCGAGGCAGGGTCATATATGAAAGATGACAACCTCATTCGATTCAAATATCATTACCGCAAGAACCCCCGGTTCGGTGACGAATTGCTTCGGGCAGAATTTGCTCTCTCCCACATCACTTGCACTGTATCTTGGTGTGCACCACCCTTGCGCCACCCCGAAAAGGTTGATCGATGGATTCCTCACGCCAAAGTCACGGAAGCCACGTTTGTTCAGGGCCCCGATGTCTATGAAGCCCGATGGCTGTATGATCACAAATTCCATCCCACTATTTTCACTACCTTAAACGGACAGAAAATACAAACGCCTCCCATGATTGAGCACGATTATCTTGGGGTACTTGCTAAACCTAGACACACCAGCTTTGTACATGATAACCCTCTTTTCTATTGCGACAAACTCAGCTCAAGCTTCGTAACGCGGCTCTTGGGGCTCACAACAAGGCGCTTTCCTGTTTCAACGTCGCGAGCTCGTTCATTGATATGGAAAGCTTGGAAAGAGCGTCCCGATTTCGACGGAATTATTGTTCGATGGATGGACGATCGGCTTCTGCGAAGAGACAAAACGTTGGCCCCTTACTGGCGTAGTCGCGATTGGGGTGATCTTGCCTCAGCTAAAAAATACCTTGAACTTCGGGCCGATACCATAACCGCCAGTGCGGACCTTGACGACAGCATTTCAAGCTGGACTCCATTGGCAGTGAAGGTTAGCGATCTCTTTAATTTTGGTCCTGGAGGCGATGCCGTGGTCAACACTCGGTCGAAAGACTTTGGCTCCGATACTGAAAAGTGTCTCCATGTCATGGCCGCGGATACCGGAACCTGGCCCAATGAAGGAGGTGGTGTCTCTGCCTGTCGACGCGATATGATCAACTCCTTGCGGACCATCAAGTGGCACATGATTTGTGAGTCAGCCAATGACTTCGGTGTTCCTAAGCATCAGACGGAGCAAAATATCCTATCCCTGAAGGTGATTCCACTTTGGGGGCTAGACTTTCTTAACCCAACCCATGGGTTGTTTAAGAACAAGCTTGACTCGGAAGTAGAGAGTGTAACATCCGCTAATGACGCAGATATCAAGCTCAATTTTATTCCAATCCTGACAGCTTTGGTGAAAGGGGCTCGCGCCGTTCATCTATCTAAAGCCGATATCTATCAAGCAACTAGGGCGCTAGTGAACTTGAACACATTTTTCCAGGACTCTCGGCACTGGACACAAATATGGAACAGTGAAATCGTCAAAGAGAGCTGGAGAGATTTATGGCTCACCCAAGAAATGTCGAACACCGTTCCTTCGTCAGACTGGTTTGACACCGAGCTCCCCACCCTGGGTACCCTTGATGTCGCCCTAGAGCTTTGGTACCGCTATCTGTTTATATTCTCCATTCCAGTCCCAGAAAAAATCCCAAGTGTATTCCAGGCGTCACACCATAGCGTTAGCGCGTCCTATGGGGTTGTCTGCAAGATGAAGAGGAACTGCACCCTGCAGATTTGGGACCACGCCATTAGCTGGCGTGAAACAAACCTTTGCCTCTCATCTGCACTTTGCAAGCTCTCACCATTCGTCCGGAACGCATTGCTTGGGCTAATGCGGGTAACATCTGCGCTTACTTTGCATCATGCTGATATTATCCTACCGTGTGCAGACTTCTTTAACCCGGGGTGGGAAGTCGAGATCGGCACCTGTCAGGGAAGCATTGAGCATCGCAATATTTTCCGTCGTAAAGTCGACCCTGTGGTCAATGGTATAACTGACATGCAAAAGTTCACCCCAGTGAAGGAGATCAAGTCTCAGCGACCTACAGTGACCATGCTATCTCATGTTTGGTATGCCAAAGATATCAAAACTGCTCTGCTTGCTGCAGACATCATCATAAACCAGTGGAAATTTGACGATTACCACTTGGATATATACGGAGCAATCGATAAGGCCCCTACATACTCCACAGAATGTCAAGAAATTATCGCCGCAAAAGGCCTCCGCGGAAAGGTCACTCTTCGTGGAACAGCTGATCCAATGAAAGTTTTAGAAAACACATGGCTCTTCTTAAATTCGTCCCTCTCCGAAGGCCTGCCATTAGCTCTAGGGGAAGCCGCTCTAACTGGAGCTCCGGTAGTCTGCACTGATGTTGGTGCCTCTCTTCGCGTCCTTAGCGATCCGGATGATTTTTCTCGCTTTAGCGCAGTTGTCGCACCAAACGATGCCGAATCACTTGCAAGGGCACAGGTATCCATGCTTGCAATGCTCGGTGAATGGAGCAAGTATGCAGATGACATAGTGGAACCTCCTATACTCACTTCTTCCCCCACCCCCGATGAGGTCGCCATGATTACCCGTCGTATGTACGAGAAGAGTGATCACCGCCGCAAGCTCGGCATGATGACACGCAAGATTGTGCAAAAGTCCTTCAGCGGGGATCGGTATCTCCGTGAACATGAGCAGATGCTCTGGATTGGCAAATCAGCAAAGCTGATGGCCAATCGTTTGCCAGGAGCCCTTACTGACCCTACAGATATCGCTGCAGCCATTCAGCAAACTCTCCCAATTGAAGAGGAAGTCATCACCATTCCTAGCAGCGCAGTCCACTCCTGGAGATCCTCCGCTGCATCTGGTATGTCGGCCCTCTACAATTCCGTTTCCAACTTCCCCATGATGAACTGGAACAACCAACGTCCTCCGTCTATGCACTCCAGTTTCAGCAACGCTTCAACAGACGCAAGCTCCTTCCTCCCTCCCCCTAGCCTCTCCCTCCCTGTCTTTGCCCCCCGGCAAACTCTTTCCTATTCCGGCGCCTCAGGCAGCCGTCCTGGGACAGATCGTATATCCACATCAGGCCGTATGTCCCCCGTCCTCAGTCGCCTCGGCCGAAATTCTCGCTCTGCTTCGATTTCAACCTCGGGTAGAGAGCAAATCCGGGGGCTTCAGCGTGAAGACCTTCAGCAGTATCGCAATTCCGACGTTAGTACCATCATGAGAGACGAATTTCTTCAGTCTAGTATATTCCGCGGTATAGAAGGTGGCAGTCGTGCTTAGTTTTTTTCCTCCGGCACGTTTTTTCTCTTTTCTTTTTTTTTTTTTTATTTTTGTTTCTATTTCCCCTAGTCTTTTTTTCTCCGACACTATTCTTATTGTTATGATTCATCATCTCACATTCACATTTCTCTACAAGAAGAGCAGGAAATTACGACCCTTTTCCATCAAATAGTGGAAATTTACGACATATCTATGCTTTCTTTTTTATTTAAAAATGCTTTCTTTGCTTCCTCTCGAGGGTGTATTTATATTCCAGTTCCCTTTTTCTTTTTTCTGAATCCCTTTCCTTTCTTATAGAACCAAATTGACCCAAACCCGGGTGCGGTTCTCCTTGTATAGAGTGGATGGCTAGGTACTGGGCATGCTTACTGACACAAAGCATTTATGACAAGATTGAAATAAATTCCTGATAATTCATAATCCCTTTTATAAATCATAAATATATGATGATACAGACTTGCTTTTCTAGAACCAACATGACCTTCCCTATTTCTGCTTTAATGAGGGCGCTCAGGGGGGCGTTCACTGAGTATTTCTCATCACAGGTCAAGGCTCAGTGAGCGCTCAGGTCCTACTTCGGGTGGGATCAGTTCATTAGTCATGTGTGCCCTGAGCTGCTTATACCTCAATATTCTATATCCCAGCCGCGGTTTTTCCCTTGGATCTTTTTTGTTTTCCAGCTTCACCACTGGTTTCTTTCTTAGAAGAACGCTTTCTGTTCGTATCTATATCTCCTCGTATAATGACGAAAAAGACCAGTTCTCTGAAGTACAAAAACTATTCGTGGACTGCATGCGGCCTGGCTTCCAAAACATTAAAGACTTAGAAACACTTCTGGAGTTCCTGATCTATGATGCCATGGGGGAGATTAAGTCACTGGATTGTAAAGTAGGGAATAATGCTGGTGGTGAGATGATTGATCCCATGATCTGGCTTTTCATGCAGGCGCCGCGCCCGGAAAGATTCTAGGATATAGAGGGACTTTTATCATACCTACATAAGGATGCTGAGATTCAACGTCTACGTAAGGAAGATAGTCTGATAATAACAGAGGAGTGGCGATTCGTTGAGCGGGAATATTTTTGTTTCGACTGTTATGTATAGATATGGAGGGGGAGGAATTCCGTCTTCACTGAGTGGTTCTACACCCCACAGAATAGTTGTAGTTAACTTTGCTCCAGTGCGAAAAAAAAAAAAAAAATGCAGCTCTGCGATTGGTTATCACGATGTTAAGCATAAAAGACTTGATTTAACATGTGTTGGAATTCTCCAGGATCTCTTCTCTTCTGCAACATAGTACCTAGATGTTGGACAGTCACGCAGATCTCAGGGCACGCATTTGGGTATGCCACCACCACCACCAAACCATCTCGAATTCCTGGGCATAAAATTGACAGAGAGATGCAGTACATGAAGCCCGGATCTATATACAACACATCAATGAGCGCAAAAGTCCGCAGTGACCTTGGGCTATCGTGACATGATGCAATATCTATGTAGTAACGCCCCAGAGTCGACGACAATATTTGGATAAGTAGATACGACATGTAGAATATGAAAATTCGCATGGTAGTTAATTGCTGTGTGTAGTTCATCTCTCCTGGTTCTCAGGGTGTAACACGGTGCGTTTGTCAATATGAACATTTTTTTGCTTCAAGCTCTATGTATACTCATCGAGGCTACGCGATGTACAGGTTGATGTGTTACGTTGCGCGACGACGGGGGAAGACTAGCGCTGACTACATATACGATCGGCATCTGCGCAATCAATTCTTCAATAGTGCAGATGTTCGTCATTGGCCGTTCCATTTCGTGGCCTGATTTATAGACATACAAAATCGGAAAGAAATCTAATTATGTCCATTACCCAGGCAATGGGCTATTCCAAATGACATGGACTCATAACTGGTTTAGATATAGTAACACCCCAAAGCCGAAAAGAAAAAAAAAAAAGGAAGAAAAGATGACATTGATGTCAAGAGATACGACATGGGGGAATGAAATTAATGCAAGAAAATAGGTAGGAATCGTTTGGAAATACGTTCCCACATTGAGTCACTGGGGATAGGATGAGCAATCCGATGCCATTCACCGTTGAAGGCGTTGACGAGCCAGCTCGAAATACCTATTTCATTTGTTAGTTGGATATATTCTTCTTTTAAACTGGGGTGGCATTTCTTGTTTTTTTTTTTTTTTCTTTTGCGACGAGTAAAGTAGTGAGTTGGGAGAGGGGGGAAAACTTACGCTCATAGACCATTTTATGGGCATTATGAAAGAATATACTGTGGTCTGAATCTGGGTAGAAGTGCACATCATAGTTCTGAACGTTGGCCAAGTCCAGGTTATCAATCAGTGTGAGGGTATTTTGGATATGAACGTTGTCGTCCGATGCGCCGTGAATCACTAGGAAACGGACATTTTTTTGTAGTGCGTCCATGTCACTGATGGACGAATTATCGTAACCTGAGGGGTTGTGTTGGGGGGTGTGCATGTATCTTTCTGTATAGACTGAATCGTAAAATCTCCAATCGGTCACAGGTGCAACAGCCATACCATACTGAAACGTTTCCCCAGCATCCTGTTCGAGGGTCTTGAGAGTCATAAACCCACCATAACTCCAACCCCAGATTGCCATCCGGGATTCGTCTACGTAGGATTTCCCAGCCCAGATCTTCGCGGTAGCAATCTGATCAGCGGCTTCGTAGTAGCCCAAGTTGCCACGAATAATGCATCTAGCCTCCCGGCCGATGTAACCAGTGCCCCGCCCATCAACGGTAACGACAATATAGCCTAGATTTGCGGCAACATACGATTGGAAGTCAACAGAAAACATGCGGTTTACAGTTTGGGATCCCGGGCCACCGTATAGGTAGAAAAGAACGGGGTATTTTTTGGCTGGATTGAAGTGAGGGGGCCGTCGCTCAACAACTTGGAGGGTGTAGCCATCGATAGTCACGTTTTGGTAGATTTCCGTGGGAAGAGCATACTTCTGTACCATACGAGATAGCTCTGGGTTATCTTCGACGGTCCTTAAAGTGACAACTTCATCGCCTTCGGTGTTTATAATGGTTTGCCATGGCACGGAAGGGCCCCTGTAGCTGAGCAAGGCGTACCCAGCACCTGATGAGAAAGATACACTATAGTAACCCGGCTCAGAAGTGTCGGTCAACGGATGGAGATTGGATCCATCAAATTGGACACGGTATAGATGGCGTTCCGTTGGGGATTCCTTCGTTGCAATAAAATACACTAGGCCCCGTTCTAGATCAATAGCAGTAGGAGCATTTACAACCTCCCACTCGCCCGAGGTAAGCATAATAGGCTCGGGGTTTTCAAGGGGGGTGAAGTAGGCTAAGTGGTCATACCCATCCCGGACCACTGTCTCGAGATATCCATCGTATGGACGTCCCTTATCAGGGGCTGCTGGGATAAACCTTGTCGATTGCGTTGGCTCAACCCAGCCGCCATCAAGCTCGGAAACATCTTCGACCCGAATAAGCATACCCTCCCTGGAATTTGTGTCGATTAAAAATAGCTTCACAATGTCGCTTTCTCTATTGGTAGTTCGGACAAGCACCTTGCCTGCGGTAGCCCATAATACTTCAATGATCAAGCGGTCGTCATCAACGAAGTCGTCTGGCACATCAACAGAGAATACCTCATCATTCTCGAGGTCATAAAACTCTAGATTGACAACAGGATTTGGCGCACCAGCCTTCGGATACTTGATCTCCCTCACCTCGGGGTAGTTCTCAAGTCCGGGAGGGGGGTTCTTGCCTGAAGGACGAGACAGGAAATATTGGACAGGAAATTCTGGCACAGCAGACTCGTTCGTACGAAGAAAAGCAACCTTTTTCCCATCGCCTGACCACCAAGTAGCGGTATTGCCCGCAAAGATCTCCTCCTCGTAGACCCAGTCGGGAACGCCATAGAAGAGATTTTCTCCGCCATCCTTAGTGATGGGTATGACACGATCGGAAGATAGTTTGCGAATATACAGGTTATTATCTCGCACAAAAGCCACTGCATCAGAGGTTGGCGACCAAACCGCAAGTTGCACACGCCCGTCAGGCTTTTCGGGATCTAGAGGCTGGGCAGTTTGCGTCTCTACATCGAAAATCCAATAAGTCCCTGTAGATGAGTACCTCCAGTTTTTCTCCGGATCTGAAGTGATCAAAACCTTCTTCAAGTCGTGGCTAGGCCGCGTGTTGGTAGGGATAATGGCCCTCCCGCTCACAGTTACTACCTGTTTCTTCATTAGTACCCTGTTGACCTTGGCTTCGCCTTCGTGGTTACGAATGTCATTGACACGCAAATATCCCTCAGTTTCATTTTCTCCCCGCTCTACCAACAGCCCATCTTCTCCGTCTGGACCAGCAATCCAGGAAATTGCGTGCGATCGTGCAGACCACTCGCCACTGAGTACTTGGTCTAGTGTGATAGGTTTACCCGACTTGGTGGGATCGGACATAGGCCCAGGACCTGGTTGGGATACCTGGGAAGTGTCTGATGCAGTTTTGAGGTCTGAGCGACCCTGCGTCAGAAACAGCACAAATGCTAGCATCCAACCACCCACACACAGTCCTGCCAATACCCAGAGGATACGCCGCGTATGGCCAGAAGAAGGCTTGGATTGAGCAAGAAAAGATTCACGGAGGTCTGGCTCTCCATCCTCTTCATCCCGGTATCTTCCACCATTATTCGCCGTATTATTGTCCTTCAGCTCTTGAAGGAAGGACGAGTCAACAGATAATCCTGAGTCGGAGGAGGTTTGGGAAGCGGCGGAAGAGGAACGAGGGCGTGTCATTGGAACGAGCTCCGGATCTTCATGATATTCTAGTTTCCTCATGATGAAGTACGTTTATAATGTAAATGTAGTTAAAAAGTCCAAGGTCGCAATCCGGGACCGAGGTATTTGGGTGGGGGAGTTCGCAAAGGCCAGATCGTTCTCGTCGCTCGTCCCAAGAATGCTTTACGGGGCGAAGAAGCATGCCCCGTTGAGCTAGATTTGGCGAATGAATAATATGTAATAAGTCATTAATCCATCTCGGGTGTCAGCTCAGTGAGAAATACGTGCGAAGGTAAGACGGTGATGGATGGAAGGGGATAATTAGGACGAGGCGCAGGCAAGCTGCACCAAGAGCCTTGGCAATCAGACCGAACGAAGGTTGCTCTTAAATACGCAGTCTTCGCCCTTTTGCCCTCCTTCAATTTCAATTTTTATTGTTACCTATTTTGGGTTTAAATATTGGCACTGTTCCCTCGCTCTTCCCAAGAGTAGAAGTTGTATACATGCGTTTCACTATATTTTCACTAGTTTAGTTTTGATTCTACCCTCTCATGCTGCAAACAACAATAAACGTAGGAGAAACCCACGACTCATTACCAGGATCATTGATTGTTATGTTTTGGAATAGCTTATAATATCTTCCCCCTATTCCTCTGTGGTTTTATAAAATCCAGATATTAGTTATCGATCTCGATTAAATAATTTCCATACGAACCGCCGAGTCGCACTCATCTATAATGTGATTGGCGCTTAATAGAGATCAAATGAAATCAGGTCACAATTCTCCCCAACTTCTCTCCGGCTATGCATTCAAATATTGCAATTATGGCCACTCGTAAATTTAGGTGAATTCATCCGAAACTGCCTCTATTAACTTCTGCAAGTCGAGTCTGGCCCGTACCATCTCTGGCAAATGCATTTACACTGCCTATTCACCCCCTTGAATGTCAGCTCAGTGGCTTATTAGCAGCTGTGAGAGGAATGCAATGTATGTCGATAGCAGCCTAAAATCTTGGTTGCGGTGCTTTAAATGTCTACAAATCCCTTGGGCATGTCGGCAGGCCATAGTTTGTGCTGCTATATCCTGGACGCTGTAATTCCAATGCCCCATGTTTCAAACTTCATTCGTAAGCTTTTTTTTTTTTTTTTTTTTTCAAAGTATATCATAAATGGGCGAGGCAGTGTATTGAAAGCGCTCAACCTCACGGCGTCGGAGACTGGTCTTGATGATAAAGTCTGAAAGTATCCGTGCATTTGACGAGTCAGATGGATCATCCGGTTCTTTACCATAGCCAAAGAATGCTATCTTTATCATTATGTTTCCCCCTATTTAATTCTCAGAATCTCAGAGGGTTAAAATATATGATGAACATAAAGGAGAGAGCGGGGAAACGTCTTGGGAAGATTCATTGATCGAGAAGATGAGCAGATACTATGCGAAATACCCATGCTATTCGATATATATACCTAGTAAAGGTAGGACCGTGTCAAATAGACCAACCTGCTCGTGTGTCCAAACCATCATCTTTAACGTTCCCAAGCACCGATATTACTCAATTCTCGTTTGCTCCAATAATATGGATCTGTTTGGTATTCCGCATATTCCACTTTGGAGGGAATATACTGCCAAGCTAAAACTAGTAGATCTAAGTTAGCCATCGTCGTAATGGTGAGTGGTGGTGATACGTGATGTCGAGTAGATCAGCACCAGACCAGCGGGGCTGCAGGGCTGAGCGAAATCATGTTGCCCAGAGAAGGATAGAAATTAATTAATAATGGGGAAAGGGAGGTTCCAAAGCCAGAAATAAGTGGGCAATAATGCATATATTAATAGAACATGATGATGTTTTCCTTTTTTCATTATGATGGTGGGCAATAGTCAAGCAGTCATACTTGTCGTAACTATTCCCCTGAAAGTACTTTTTGTCATCATCTCCCCTCTTCGACACTTCGTCGTCCTTTTACTCTTCATCACACTTAATACCCCATTCCTTTGTTCATTCAATCGACTCTCTCGAGGGTGGAGTGGGGAAGAACAGCGACAGAAAAAATAAGATAGATAATAAAATCCTTGGGCGAAAGGGGGATAACCATCGGGATTGGCCCGAACAAACGTCATCATACCCAAAATATTGGCGCTAGGCAGACGGATTACCATCCTTCGTGCTGATCCAGACATCATTCCATCTACCCTCACTAACTTTTATCCATTTTCGGACAATAATCTTATTTCCTATTATTCTTTTTTTTTTTTTGTTAATATAATTAAATATTGTTGTTGATTACCTGGAATTCTGGGATTTGCTTACTGTCTTTTATAAGACTGATGCTCCATCCACAACTCTCCTTCCCTCAACAGTCCTCCGACTGAACTGTCGTCCACAATGCACACAAGCAATGGAGCCAGTCATCCAACCAGTCGCCACCATGACCCTAGCACCAATTCCATCCAAATTCTCTCCGGAAAGCAAGAACACTGTCCGTACTCTTCCATGCCTTCCTATGCTTTAAATTCCTCGTTCCACTTGAATTACTGACAATCTCAGACCTCAAGCGCGAGCTTATCGCCCGTCAAGTCAAGGGTGAAATCGCTGAGTTGAATTCCCCAACAGCCCTTCGTCGCTTTGGTGCTCCATTCAAATCTGAATTCGGTGAGATTTCTCCAATCGATTCAGATCTTCCGATTCTCCGGTATATCTTCGTACACCATGTGCGCAATTTCCCATTCCTCGATCAGGCCCGCGAAGAGGAGTTTTGGCAGGACAAGTTGCAAGTGGTACGTGTGCTGGAGCCCTTGCCAATCTGACATTCGGGGACCTAACAAAAATTATTTAATAGTTTCTTGAATCATTTGCGAACAAAAATGTCTCATCGTCGGAGGACCGTCTGGAAGAAACGAAACGAAGAAAGCTAGCCCGGAAATGTGAGAAGCTGATCGAGCTTATGATGGTATCGGGAATTCCAACGGCATCGGGATACGAAGAACGGATTCAATTTGCAGAGATGGAGGTGGTCGATCGGGGTGCCAATGAAAAAGGGCTCCTAGTGAACATGCCTGAAGGTAACACAATAAATGGCTGGGATATCAATGTTGCTGCAGTACGAACGACGTCCATCAGGCGCACTGTCCGGTATCACCAGCATGCAGTAAGCATATGTTATAGCTTTGTGCTTTCTCAGAGAAATCCATTGCTAATATCCTGGATAGGAGTTCATCCTTCGTGTGCGACGGCAGGGACAACCGGATGTGTTCGTGGCGCGACGATTTGGAGACTTTGTAAGGCTTCACAAGAGACTACGAACCGAATTCCCCGGAAAACCGCTGCCACCTTTACCGCGGAAGAACAGATCGTCCTCAACGTCGGCCATCTTCAATCCAATCGAGGACGAGTCATCCTCCATCTCCTCTGCCTCTACACAGGATGCAAACGTGATGGATGAGACGCCGCGCTCGTCCCGAAACTTAGCCCCAGGGGATCATAACCAAAACCATCGCTCCAGATCAAGAAGTTCAATCCGGAAGTCATCTAAGTCTCCTAAAGTTTCAGTGGATATTCCAAGGCAGACAGTGCTATATAGAGAACAGCAGCGAATTTCACTCCGTGCGTTCCTCCGTACGCTGCTTCAGAATAAACGAGCGGCAGATTCACGATCTTTGGAGGAATTTCTAACTGCGGATCCCATTATCCCGAATGAGGAGGAGCGTCTTGACATGGCTAGAAGGAAGGATGCGGATTCAATCAGAATAGAAGAGCAAAAGCGATTTTATGAGATTGCTCGACAGCGCGCAGCTGAGCTAGATGTATACATGGAGAAATTTCGTCGAGACATTGTAGAAAGAAGTAGGTTGCTAAATATCCACCACCAAGGAAAATATCGCGCTAACATGTGTTTTCTGCCTATCAGATGGTTTGACGAAATTATTTGCCGAGATCCGAGAGAAGTCTTCCGTTGAGGAGTTGAGCCCCCAGTATCAGAAGTTTGCTGAGTGGTTGCGAATTGAGTATGTGATTGGCCTCTCATTTATCAAATCTTCTTGCCTTCATCCCAATTATGATAGTCGTTGACTAACTTGTGTTAGGGTTGCGGCCACACTCTACCACCTCTTCTTGGCTGAAGATAATTCGGCAGAGCTATTTGCGCAGGCAAAACGCATTCACTCCTTGGTACCCTATACTCTGATGAAAAATGTGATCCGCATAGCTAATCCTGCCGCCGTAATGACGGGGGTTTTGGACATCTTCCTCGCCCAGCCGTTTGGGTCTCGATCTCTCTTGCAACGAATTTTTTCGATGACGTTACATGATGGCATTAGAAGCTTCCAGCGATCAATCGATTCTATGACGGCCAAAATCGATGACCCCATTCTCTGTCAAAAATTAAAGGCATTTACTGATGCTGATGAAGAGCTTAAAAATGAGGTCCGTGCTGAGGCTGTCGCCGAAGATGTGGACATGATTGTCGCCATTCTCCGATCAGATCTCCTTCCTCCTGAACTTACTCCAGAGCAAGTTGGAAAGGTGTTCAACTCTTATGTTGCCTGGAACTACTCTGTTGACCATGTAGATGAGGAAATGAGGGAAGGCGCGCACTGGTTTGCAAATATGAAACAATTACTGAAGTTGTATACTCGTCAGCGCGATAAGGCTATGATGCTCAGCATCATCGAGGAGCCGGTCACGCTCCAATTATTCCGTGATCTTTTTACCATCTTTTACGAACCGTTAGTTCGTGTCTATAAGTCAGCAAACGTCTACAATAGCATCACAGATTTTGCCCGCTTTGCTGATGACGCTATTGATGTGATCGAGAAGTGCCAAAGGCAGGATATATCCGCTGACCCCAACCAAACCGTTCAAGCCTTCATTGACCTTTGTGAGCGCCATCAAGAGAGCTTTTATAAGTTTATTCATGAAGTACACCTTCACGATAATGGCCTTTTTGGATCTTTGATGTCTTGGATCGAAAATATCCTTGATTTTCTCCGCCATGGTCCTCCAGGAGGGCGACTGGATATGAATGCCTTATTCAGTGGAGCCAAAGATGTTGGCCAAATTGACAAAGACCGCGCTCTTGAGGAAATTAACCTGCTTATCAAATGGCACGAAGACCGCAAGCAGTGGCATCTAAATAAAACGCGGCAGAAAATGGCAGCTGAAGGAACGGTTACTTCTCCATTTAGCGCATCTTTCAAAACTAGTGACTTTGGTTTAGACGCGGTAGGTCATCGGTGGAATTTATAGATAGAGTCTTACAGGACTAACATTGACTAGGCCGATCTCGAACATCTTGCTATTTCCGATGTGGACTCTGATCCATCTGATGACCTTGAAGCCGAGGACGCGGCCGAAGACATTGACCCCATAGAAGCGGAGCGGAAACGTCGAACTCGAAAACGCGATCATCTGCGCCGTACAGCTGGGGAACCTGTCAAACCAGAGGTTCAAGAGATCCTCAAGCTTTCCGAGCCATTTGGAGTGCTAGTTCGACAGGTTCTTGCGGATTAAAGTCAACTGATTCATTATGATACCCTGCATGTTAAACTTTAATTTTTCAGAATTGAGTTTTCCTTCTTTCCCTTTCACCTTTTTCCCTCCCCCTTACTCTTTTTCTCTGTATCGGTTCTTTGGGATTCACATAGATATGTATTGCATAGCATGGCTAGAGATAGATGGGCATTCCTGAATATGATTACAGTTTAACTTACTCTTAAAACATTATATATTTACACCCGAGAGAATATTCTCTCAATAATCGTGGCTGGAAGTAAATTAACAACCTAATTGCATGAAAAACATTTCTACCAATCGCTCCTAGGTCACCTGCTCCGACAATTAAAACTTCAGCGTAATCAATAGTACCTATCCTTAAGCAGTCAGTATTTGGCTACCTCTCCTCGAATCTTAAAGTATGAACAGGAGTAGTAAATTATTCACCTTTTTTCCCCCTTATTCTACATTTTTTCTTAATCAGCCTCTAGTTATAAGAATCAACCACGGTAGTGGTCGAGCCTGATCTATTCCCTTTAGTCGAGAAAGAGGTGGCGTCAGACCCAACCTTGAAGTTTCCATAGCGACCAACCATAGATCCCACTTGGTAAGGCAGCCCTCTACCTCTCTAGAGATCGATACCTTCATACACCATCTTGTTTTCTATCCATAATATACCCAGAGACTGTATAATCATCATTATTGTCATGATATCTCCGTATACAAAGCATCATGAAGGGTCCCCTCGCACTGCTGTTCCTCTACGGGGTCTTTTCAACGACGGCGTCTGGCACTGCAACTGCCCCGATCGACTACCAGCCGTCAAACGGCAGACAAAGAATCACGGCGTGAATCATTTGCGATGGTGTATTGATACCTCCTTTTCTGTTTCCCCCATTTTCCTTCCTACCTTTCTCTCTCGCTCTATCATATGCTGCTGTGATTTATTTATTACTACCCTATCAAATGGGCACAGAGATAAGCGCCTATAGATGGAAATCCGGCTAACTACCTCTCATTTGCCTCTCTTATAATTATACAGTCTACACATGCCAGCGAGACCAACAAAGGAGGTGTAACTTCTTCCTCTGGGCAAGCGACGCCGAAGCTCGTGAAAAACTATTCGTTCTCTCGAACTCCCGAACGGAATCCTCAGCCACACCCTTAACACCGTCTAAAAGCACCGCTCACCAAGTCTCTAGTTCCTTCTCCTCTGGCCTCTTGACCCCTCAAACGGACCAGCGCAGTGCCAAAAGATTCAAACCCGGTACCCCCCTAGCAAGTGCAAAGGCACGAATGATGACCGAGGATACAGATGATTTCGGGTGGGATGACAGCGTCGAATCCGAGATGGAGACATTAATTAGTAAAACACCTCCGGGTACTAACCCTCACCTTTCTTCGATCCGTCAGCCAGACTTTGGATTAGGGTCGCGGAAGACTCCACACCAAGAGACAATCATGTCTTTGAAGAAGCGGAAACGAGAGGATTTCGAGGAGGATGACCGAAGCGTAACACTCACACCGGCCTCTACGATGGCTACGCCACGTACAGACAGGGGTAACGGTGGTGGTTTACATGCTACTCGGTGTGTGCAAACACCTACACCAAGTCGATACAGGAATGTGACGGCAAGCACGGATTCGCCGTTCGGGTCGGCGTCCGACTTGGCGCAGCAGGCGTCGGAGATCTTGGAGAAACATAATGTGATTGTTCCAAAGGTGGCGCAGGAGGAGTTGAATGGTTTGTTTAATGGGTATTATATCAAAGCGAGGGCCGTTCTCCAGAGTAGGGATGTTTGTCGAGATGCGCTTAAGAGGAAGGACAGTCAAATTGCGAAGTTGAATGAGAGGATTGCGAACCTCGAGTCTCAGCGGGAGTTGAGTCGGGCACTTGGGAGTGGGTTCGAGGGCTGACTTTTCTTCCTCTGTTTTTCTTTCCTTTTTCTTTTCGTTTCTTTCATTTCCTTTTGCTCTACCATGATTTATGGGCGTGATTGTGTAAGATTTGTAATACCCTAGGTAAGTAAGTTATGTGCAATGTTATTTGATTCCCATTACCTTTCCCATATGCTCTTATTGTGGTGTTAGAATTATTTTGTCATATCAAGTGTCTTTTATGGTTCGCCATGTGCTGATAAATTGGATGGGTCAGTGAGTGCTGTTGCAATCATCAAAGTCAGCCTGAGGAATTAATGATAATGTAAATATATGTCAGGGAAATTTCAGTTTAAACATGTAATATAAGATAGTAAATTAAGTCAAGGTAAGAATCGAGAATTAGCACACAATTAAAACAGAGTACAGTTTAAGAACCCGAGATAAATCTAAAAAGCCTAAGAAATCACGTGTCTAATAGCATCGAAGGAAAGTAAAAACAAAAAAAAAAAAAAAAAGGAAAAATTATTTCTCAATAGTACGTTTCAAGCCAGATATTAAGATCCAATAAATCCAAACAACTCAACGCTATTAGTTAACTACTAGCAAATGTCGCATACGGCCGACTATCATTCCTAGACCACCAATTTTGCTATCAATTAAATCGAGTTTTCCTCATTGTCCATGGACATCGATACATCCACTCCGCTCCGCAGCGACCTCCTCCCCACTATGTTTCGACCCCCCATAAACCGTGCGATGCGGGTGCTGGACCGGTCTTTTTTCCAAAAAACTATACCAATATCAGCTGCGACAGTGTTCAAGGCCTCGGATATTTCAAATGTGCGCAAGGAGCTAATGAAAAGCAATGACGTGCTGGCGCTGCCAAGATTGAGTTCTATCCGCGAAGTGAGAAAGGATGATGTGGTGAGGAAGTGTTTGCTTCTTCGGGAGGGAATTAAACATGATGGTAGGTGGGCCTCTCCTTTTTTGTGATTTTTTTTGTGTGTGTGTGTGTGAGAGAGAGAAAGAGATTTCTGCTATAATTTGGGACTACACTGACGGTCTGGTTTTGTAGACACGACGACATGGTCTCCGAAGGTTAGTGAGCTAGTCAAATCGGGGGTTGTCGGAGTCGACCCATTTGATTTGACGCTCGACTATTCTTACTGGAATTATGGTGAGTGGATTTGATGTTTGCTTCTCTTATGTTTGAATATCACTGGGTTGCACAGGAGATGCTAATCCCATGATCTAGCCGATATTATTGCCTCGATTTTGCCGGAGGATATGCTCGATGAAATTCCACAGGGGTTTACGCAGGTGGGCCATGTCTGTAAGTTGTTAGCGAAACATGCGTCTTCGTTTGATGTCTATTCCCCTCCCCCTTCTTCAGGCATTTATTATCAGGGTACTAACCAATTAGCCCATCTGAACCTACGTGAACAATACCTTCCATACAAACACCTTATTGCGGATATCCTAAAAGATAAAAATCCTGCTATTCGTACCGTGATTAGGAAGACTGAAGATGTGGGCTCACAGAGCGAGTTCCGCACATTCCCGTTCGAACTATTGGCTGGTGACGATGACATGAACGTGATTCAGCATGAGCAGGACTGCGAATTTCGATTTGATTACTCTCGCGTATACTGGAACAGCCGATTAGAAACAGAACACCGCAGGCTAGTGGACAAGTTTCGCCCGGGGCAGATGGTCTGTGATGTCATGGCTGGTGTTGGTCCATTTGCGGTTCCCGCGGGAAGGAAGAAGATTTTTGTCTGGGCCAATGACCTCAACCCGCATGGATTCGAGGTTATGCAAGACGCCGTATCAAGGAATCGAGTGGAAAAGTTTGTCACTCCATTTAATCAGAATGGAAGGGATTTTATCCCATGGTCTGCGAAGGCCTTGTTGGAGGCTGATCCCGTGACGGTCACTATCCCCCCCAAAGTCCGGCGATCGAGAAAAGCTGCGTCTGACCAGGATCAACCGCCTCTGCCGCCCCCAGAGGTATTTCACCGCCCTTCCATTTTTGATCACTATGTTATGAATCTTCCTGGAAACGCCATCGATTTCCTGGACGCCTTTATCGGCGTTTATGCGGGCCAGGAGTCTTTGTTTGTGCCGCACACCTCTAAGCCTCTTCCGATGGTCCACGTATATTGCTTTTCTGGACACTCAGCAGATGAGAAAGACGACCATATCGATATCTGCAAGCGTATCTCTGAGAAAATCGGTTACACCATCACCACAGAAGACGGCACAAACCCGGACATTGACCTCGCGATTCATAATGTGCGATTGGTCAGTCCTAATAAGCAGATGTTCTGTGCAAGCTTCCGGCTACCGAAAGAGGTGGCATTTAAGAAGCTATGAAATACAGATATACACATCTAATGATAGTCAGAAGGTTGTCTATAGGGTTGTTGTGAAGCATAGCACAAGGCGTTCCGGGGTGGGCTACTAGTGTATTTAGGATGGAAATAGAAAAGTCCGCTTCTTAATATGATACCCTCTCTTCTTTTCATAATATTTGTATAGGTCTCCATCTATATTCCCCGCGCCTTTTTAAAGGAAGAAGGAGAGGATGGCTTTGACTGTACACCGATAAGGATGGTTGTTTACTGTTATCCATTTACGGAAGCGGTGCGGCCAGTACCGCCTTTTTACTGCCTGAGGATACAAAGCCGACCTGCAAGAGAGTTTTCCCGGTCCCGCTGAATATTCAACGTCCAGCAACCAAACAACTATTCCATTTAAGATATTGAAAAGGCTTGGAAAAGACAGTGAGAGACCGATTTTCAGTCGCCGTTAGGAGCTCCCCTTATCTATTACACATCGCACAACGCACAACGCAGACGCCACAATGAGTGTTCAACTTCCGCCCCCCACGCACCGCCAGCGTGCCTTGCCCCAAGGCGAACTGGAAGCCGCATCGACCCTCAAACTGGGAGCGGACCAGAATACACACACGCTGTCATTATCCGAGGCACGGCTTGTTATCAATAAAGTACTGGAGAATAAGCGGAGAGGGGGGAAGAAATATGAGGAACCGGAGTGAGTACAACGGCCGAAGCTTAGACTGATTAAGTCATTGTATACTTTCCGAATATATGGGCTTACCATTAATTTCTCTTTTTTTTCTTTCTTTGTCTTGCAGAAATCTTACAAAGACATTGGACTATCTCGAGGTCTTTGCTCGATTTAAGGATGAAGAGAACATCAAGGCAGTTGAGCGACTACTGAATTCCCATACAGAGTTAGAGATGTTTGAGAGGTCGCAGCTAGGTATGTCATATGCCTCTTTTTTTTTTTATTTTTCCTTCTCTTTATGATTATAATTTTTCATTTTTACCGCGGCTCTTTTTTTATTCCTTTTTCTTTTTTCCCCTCCCTACTGTTTCTTTTTTTCCCCTTACTTGCTTTTTTTTTTACGTTCCTTGGGTTGCATAGCTACAGGTAAGCTGACAGGCTAACAACAATGGTCTTGAACCAGGGAGTCTGTGCTGTGATAACGCCGAAGAAGCTAAATCGCTCATCCCCAGTCTTCAACACAAAATCTCTGATGGGGATCTACAAGAGTTGTTAGACGAACTGACCAAGTTGCGCAATTTCACCGAGTAGATATTCTAGGCATTGCAAATCATGATGTTTCTGCTTGCTTTCCCTTTTTTTCTTTTAATTGCCTTTCATTCCCTTTTTTTTTTTTCTACCCTCTTGAAAAATGGTGATTCCTGCCCCTCCCCCTCTCTCCCTATATTTCTTTGGTGTTCTTTCTTAAACTTTGATTGGGACTAGCTTGATACATCCCTGTATAATAGCATGGAGTCCGGGAGTTAAAACGTATTGTACATATTTCGAAAAGGCTGTAAGAAAGGAAAATATGAATGAAAAAAAGCCTCACCTTATGACATTTGGGCCAAAATCATGATAAACGCTCCTGAAAACGAACGGAGATCTTCAAATGCTAAATCCTACGAAGTAAGGAGGCCATGAAAAGAGAGGGAGATAGCCAAAGTCACACCAAGCCAACCCTCCCACATCTTAAGGGTCGGTAGTCGGTATCAACATAGGTAATTATTATCTTTTTTTCTTTTTTTCTTTTTTTTTTTTTTTTTTGACCTTGCCTCTTTGTTTTCTCCGAATATCCCATAGAAGGAAACGAAAACAAAAAGGAGACATAGGATGACTCACTCTCAATTGAAACCAAGCCAGTAAATGTTGAATTGGATTGGACTATTTTCGGTTAGATTAAAATGTGCAGGTGCAGTACATATAGGTATAGGCATAGGCATAGGCATACATAGGTACCTAGGCAGGGAGGTGTGAAATGCTCAAAACCCTAAAATCAAAATCCAAGGACATTAATTAGGGTAGTGGTAGTGCGCACAAAGTAGCATAGGTAAGGTAAGGTAAGGTAGGTATCATGCATTATCTGCATGAGTGCATAATATGTTATCAAAGATACGGTAGGTACACTGGTTATAGATACTATTAAGTAATGATATTCCAACCTTCCATTCCTACCTACGAACTTACCCACCTGGTTCGACCTGCCTGAGTAGGGAGGAAGATTGATCGGATGTGACAATAGGAAGGTAGTAGTGAGGTGGTTGCAGTGACGAGATAACTAACAAAATCCCTAGAACTACCTGGGTGTGGGTGCAACTAGGTTGGTTGTTTTTATTTGTTATCATAACCGGTTGTAGTTAGCTTATATAGAGGAATAGGTAATTAAATGAATGGGGATTGATACATATAGCAGGCACTACTAACTACCTTGCTATTCTTAGATATACTTAAACATGATGATGAGTACTTGGGTATCCAGATCATTCTCTTAGTTAAGATACTACTAAACTCTAGACTTAAAGTCGGGAATGTACTTGACCCTTCAGAGTACGGGGGCTACTAGGTAGGTAGGTAGATAGATAGGCAGGCAGAGAGATAAGCAGTAATAATGTCTGATGATTTGATAAACTAGGGCTTTTCAAGAGTTTCTTGTGGATACTATATTAACCTTAAATTAATCATGATTGCCTTCTTTTTCTTTCAATTTTTTTTTTTTTTTAGTTCGCTTCACATGATTGATGTCAAATTATTGGGAATGATTGATTCCCGATTGCCTCTTCTTTTCTTACTAAAGAGTGTGGAACTTGTTAGTGGGGTATCTAGATATGGCCTATGTGGAGGTGATGGCGTCTACTTTCAATCCAAGTTCAACAAGGAGAGAAGCTGGGCCTGTCATGTTCGTCTCATTACCTATCGTTGTTATTATTATTATTTCTGCGCCCGGACTCTGGTTAATTTAGGTATGGTTTATGCCCGGGAGGATTCCGCAGCCTTCTCGGAGTCCCTATTCGATACTCTGTGGTTAATGAGCGAAGAATGATATGAACTATTAAAATTAATTATGATAATCATTTATCGCGCTTATGTGTCTCGGTGCCTTGCACACAGGAGGAAGGCAAATGCGGGGAGCAGGAAGGAATAGTGTTTCGAGAACTAATTTCAAAATAGGTTCAGATACTACAGGTATTAGATATGTCGGTGCCTGTAATTATTGGTGGTTTTGATCGTTGAAGGATGGCTTCATTTAACGGGTTTTCTTCTAGCGGCAATTATTCTAGAAATCTCTCGTGGGAGTAGAGAAAAAGAAAAGGTTGGGTATATGTTGTAATCTATGAAGGATTTCTTATCTTTTTGCTGCTTTATTTTTAATTCAAATATTACCTTTACTGAGTACACTTGTTAAATTGACATGTGATTCAATAATCCACTCAATAATTATAATGGGAGAGTAGAACTTTATACCATCTAGGAATATTTAAAGTTTGGTATAATAATTAAGATGATGATGATAAGAATAAGAATAGTAATACTTAAAGAGAAAAGAAAATAATACATTCCATTTTTATGCACAACTTTTCTGATACTATCCTCCGGACAAAATCGGAAGATAATGGGCAGGTATGATTGATTGCATGGGTCAATCCGGAAGAAAATAAATTAGCAACATCAAATCATCAAATTGATACCCAATGAGATCCAACGGATTCTGAAGAACCTCGACACCTAGGTTCCAAAGCATGCGAGTAGTTATGGGGAATGAGTAGTGGACTCCGAGATGCCAAGTATTAAACGAGACACGTTGCCCAAATAGGGCGACCATACCTGGGTAATTACCCCGGAGATTATTAATAACAATAGCAGTGAAAACCTATTAGTCAAAGGTTGTTACTTGATAGGTAGTTGCTTCTAGACTACTCTACCTAGTACTACTATACGGGATATTATTAGGTACGATATAACCCTCACAGATTGAACAGGAAGCTTAACGGGCTACTGTTGCCCGGACTCTCGAAGAAATACCCCCTTTATTTTATTTTATTTTTTAATGCAAATTTTGGTTACGTACTGGTTATGTGAGTAATGATGCCCAAGCCACACCATAAGCCAACTACCCTGGAAGTTTCAGAGTCTCACAATGTTACCTACCTTGCTTACCTAGTACCTTGTTTCTACCTAGTATCTACCCACCACGAACTTTCCTACAAGAAAGAGAAGTTTTGTGGAGGAACTGATGGACAGCTAACTAACTACCTTCAGATGTCGTAGCAATGGTCATTGCAACCAACCTGCGGGCCCAAGACGCTGTGGGGAAAAGCCGCAATCCTGCAGGGCCGATCCCCGTTACCGGTTTCGCACTAGACCGGATTTGCAGAGTAGTTAGGGGTATGATTGGTTCAAGATTGTTGTTATCAGAGCATGGCTATTGGTAGGAATGTATTAGTCATGAGCCCCGTCCCCTCCTCCGGCCCCCCCGGTCACTCGGTCGGGTGGACGCCTGCCCGTGGAGGTGGAATAATCTGGGTAAGCTGAAGAAAGAGAGTTCGAATTAGCTCTCTTAAAGATCTCTTTCTTTGGTCGGTGTAAGTGTTACTCTTCCATCCATCTCTTCCTATGGAACGATAGGATCATGAGAGGCAATAAATGTCTTGATTGGAGTAATGTATAATTGAAAACTTTTAACACCTAGGTAGGTGAGTAGGTGCTGTCGCTTACAGTATATTACTGATGTACCTCTAAGAATTGGGGACTTTCCAAGAAAGCGATTTCACAATTCTATTTTCTTCAGACAGAGGACTACATTCAACAGAAAATAATAATAATAATACCTAATAACTATAAGGAAGGAGTAATCGTAATAGTAATAGTAATAATATAAGATTAGGTAGAATTAAGCTAGGGGAAAGAATAATGATCAATAATAGAAATAATAATAGTCGCCAACATCAAAGGAGCTCATATTATTACTTCAGCGTTAGGTAACAAAACGGCCTGGGATGAATTCCAGTACGTAATACCAAGCCTCTTTCGGCGGCGGGAAATGCGCAGACCCAATCAGGCGGAAGAGGCTTATCTCTACACTGCCTTCGATGGCAAACGCGATGGATTCACTTTCATTGATGGCAGCCACCAGCAGCAGGAACCAAATGACCCGGACGGATTCCATGCCTTTCAGATGGATATCTGTTACGTGTGGGAAATCATTGAATGGAGAGACTGGAACGATCCTTGTTGATCGATCTTTTCATCCGGAGATTCTCTTATTGATCCTGATGACTATTGGAATTGACGGGCATACCAGTCTTGTAGAGCTGTATTGGGGGGAGTATATTATCTCATTCATTTCACTTGGCCCAAGAACTCTGTAAAATTAAATAAAACAAAAAGGTCTGGAGGTATTCGTCTGTGATATATATCCGGAATTCAGAGAAAAAGAGGTGATGACAGACTTACTTATACCCATTTACTTTTCTTTTCTTTTTCTATTTTGACCCTCTCATCTACTGGTACTACTCATCAATTCTGGGGGGTCTTTCTGATTTTAACCACTTTGATCCATTGATGCTTAATATCTACTTCCAACTACTGGTGAACACTCCGATTCCGCTCTAGACTTATCACCCATCCACATCATTTATCATCCTTCTTCGGAGCTACTACCACTTTACCTATCTGGTTTCTTTTCTTTCCTTTTTTTTTTAAGGGAAAAAAAAAGAAAGGTAAAGAACTAGGATTTACTCTCACGTCAATAGAGAGCTAATCTGGGTGCCTCCTTACTTGTTCTAGTGGTTGCACCACGTGTGTATTGTGTGTATACCTTTTGGGAGGGAAAGATTAATATTTTTTTTTCTTTTTCTTTTTTTATCTTCATTATCATTTATTATTGGTATTCCTATTACATTCCATCCAGCACTACCTTACCACATCAAGTCCTGATAAGCTTCTCCGCTGCGGTTCGTACGTGGCCATTTATCTCCCTGGACTTGAAAATCTGCCGTCCAGTCATTGGTTGGGGCGTTGATCCCTGCCCCAGGCCTCCAGGGAAATTTGATGCTATCTGGGTCTACTTCTAGACCAACTCCAACAACGACCCCAGATACACCCGTCTCTTGGGAAGGGGGGTTTCTCATTCCTGGCCCTGGCACTGGCCCCGGTCCGGTTTTACGTATCCTTTCCTCTTTTTCTCTCTCTCTCCTTCTCTTTTCCCCCCTAGCTCGTTACGGAGCTTTCCCTTGGCGGAAATCTCGGAGACCCAGTTCCAGTCCGTTTACGTGACAGAATCCCTTGGATTCTCGTCCTATCACTGTATTATTATCATTACCTACGATTATTGTTCCTCTTACCATTATTCCGAAGAGGGATCTCCGCGCCCTATCTTTCGGCGTTTTTGGCCGTCCCTTTCCCTCTCTCTTCTTTATCTATCTCCCTCCCCATATCTATCAGCCCATTCTGAATGGCTGCTGTTATCACTCTCCAGTCGTCCTCGACGGCTGGTCCGTCTACAGCCTCATTCCAACAGCCTCCTCACCCAGACCACTCTCTTCTTCGACGGAATAATCATCAGCAGCCGCAGCAACCACAAAAATCATCCACCTCCACCCCCTCACCACGTTCCCCCAGTTCCATTGGTACTCTCTCTCGGGTTCCTGCGCCAGCTCGGGATGGGACAAGCTGTGACGCCTGTCTGCGCAGAAAGAGTAGATGTGCTATGAACGAAATGGTCAACAAGTGCTACTCGTGCGACTTTCATCGCCAGGATTGCACCTTTACCCTATCATCGTCCGCAGTTAGCCGCCCAAGTACTGCTGACACTCAAACTAAGAAACGCAAATTGGATGAAGTTATATTGAATGATGTAGAATCTCCTAAAAGGTATGTATGCTTCGCCTTTTATTATCCAAGTTTTTTACCTTTTTTCTTTTTGGTTTAGTAGTCTCGAGGATCTCCGAAAGCCGATTTCGGACTTCCTTTATCAAGATAGAGTTGAGACACTAATCGTTGGCTCAAATCCACAACAGGCTATCAACCATCCCCCCAGTTTCCAAATCTGATAGCTCTCGTGCCCCATTGAACGACCAACCTCGCATTAACTGCCCGGCTTATTGGCATCAATCCACTCAACACATCGGTCTAACCACAGAACTAGAACCCGCTCTCCTAGCATATCTCCCAGTAGATAAAAACGACGAGAGTGTTGTCGCCACGTCCCGCGTCCGGAAACTTGGCGACGACGGCACATTCATGCGGGTGGTAAATTCCTTGTCCCCTGCGGACTCCCCGCAATCGGCATCTCTGGACTCTATAGAAAGCTTAGTTGCTCCCTATGGCTCCACACTGGTCGAGAAGTACTTTGAACACATACACCCCACCTTCCCCATTCTTATGGAAGATGTCTTTCGTCAGTCATATAAGACCAGAAACGGCATCTCGCCCCTTCTGCTTTCCGCTGTCTATGTGCTCGCATTGAAGTTCGTTGATGTTGGGCCAGCCTCCCAGTTAACCCGGCGACCTGACGCTAGCCGCCTCGAGAGTACAGCCCTAAAGCTCCTCATCGAATCTCTTCCCCATGCGTCCATTTCAACTATTCAGGCGGGATTGCTTCTAATGCAAAAGTCCACCCTAGCTACCTCTGCCCTCAATGCTCAGTTGGTCACCGCTGGGTTTGAGCTTGGCCTCCACCAAGATTGTTCGAATTGGCGAATGGAGACTTGGGAGAAGGGCCTCCGAAAACGCCTAGCATGGGCACTTTACATGCAAGATAAATGGTCTGCCCTTGTTCATGGCCGACCATCGCATGTTGTGGTATCCAATTGGACTGTTCAGGATCTCGTAGAACAAGATTTCACTGACGCTTTCTCGCCTTCATCTCAAACCGAGGACGCCCCGGTTGGTCATGGCCCATTATTCTTTTGCCATATGGTCGCTTTGACCACAATTCTCTCGGATATTCTGGATAGATTCTACACACTACAAGCTATTGAGGAATTTAAAGCTGCCGGCAATAACAGGACTCGAATGATTTTAGAACGCGCCAAACCTGCTCAGATTCGTTTGAAAGACTGGTTCGGTCGCCTACCAACGTCACTCAAAATGGAGTCGGCTACCGAACTATTTGAGAACATCACAGAAGAAAACGCTCGTAATGGCGCTCTTCACTTATCTTATTTCGCAACGGAAATCACTCTCCACCGCTGCATTGTCCGATCTCTCTCCCCCCAAACCGCTGATGCATACCTATCTCATATCTGCCGCTCTGCCGCCAAGACCAGACTGATTTCAGCGATGGACTTTGTTAACAGACTCCGACCGCTTCATCTGAGGTCTTTCTGGCCCGCAGCAGCCCGTACGCACTTCGCTTTGATCGGATCATTTGGAGTCCTCCTTCGCATCAGTGCCCCAACAAAAGAGGAATCTGAATTCTACCGTTTAAGACTATGCGAGTATCGTTGGACTCTGAGCGTTAGTAAGAAGGATGCCGAATTCCTTCAATTCGCCCTTGATAGTCTAGACAATGCAACAAATCTCGATCACCATGTCCCGGATAAGCCAGGCATCGATGAGCTGATGACCAGTGCCTCTAAACCAACCACTACCTCAGGGCCTCGCGGACCGCTCGACAACGCACTAATAGATATGGAACATTCGCATGATAGTGCACGTGGCGGAACGTCGTCTGTGATATCGGGCCTTGCATCCCCGGCAACATCAGTCAGTGAGGAAAGCCTCCACGACGCGTCTATGACCTAGGGTGTCTCCGACTGTACTTCATACCTTGCATACTTTCTCCACCCTCTCCTCCTCACAGTATTTTCACAACCCCCTTTTTTCTTGGATTTATCCTCCCTGATGTCCCTAATGACCTTTCTTTCCCGCTTTAATATTGGGACTTGGAGCATTTGTTTTGTTTTATGCCGCCAATATATGTTTTTCCAGCTTGATTTGATACCTCATTGTTTACCTTTTTTTGATCTTGATGATCTTTGTTGGACTATGAAATGATTCCCTGGACGGATGGATGATGAATAATTATCTCAAACCAATGTACATATCTTATTCTTTTTACCTCTTCATGATGGATGGCTTGTTTCAACCTTATAGACTGGACAGCGATGGGATAGAAATCATTTATTATCACCATATATTTTAAACAAATATCAACAATTAAAATCAACTATAACATCTATTTTTGTACTGTTATTTTACAATACATAATGCAACCCCTTACCCAATAAGCAGCCCCCCCCCCCCTCCCCAGCCCATATATAAAGCATGACATAGGTATATTGAAACATTATTGACATGGACATGAAATTCAAAAAGGAAAAGAAAGGGAAAAGAAAAAAATCCCGAAAAATAGCAAAAGGCCCCCCAACCGAATCCAATCCAAATGTTCTCCCAAGAAATATATATATATAAAAGAATTTCAAAAACACATTGATAGTTAATCACTATCAACATCTGGTGTAATCATCGTCCATCCCTGTGACTTCATGCCATGGCTTCCTCGACTCCCTCGACCCGTCGTAGAGAGCTCAGGCAGGGCAAAATTCCCATTACTCCGTCGTCCGGCGGCGGAAACTGGACCAAGAGGCGTCGAATCTGTACCTCCTCCACCTACTCCTCCACCTGCTGCTACCCCACTAGCCCTGTCGTCGAAATGATTTCGGGATCGAGATCGAGATTCAGAGTAGGTATTGGATTTAGAGCGCGACTGGGATGTGGTCGAGATAACTCCCTTAGTTATGAGTTTGATCAAAGGGACGACGGTGGGAAGACAGGCACTTATGACCCCGGCACATGTTTCGACGACACACCACGTTTGGGCGCTAGCGAGAGTAACTATTGGGGGGATGGGGGGGATCGGGAGTGGTTCTTGGTTAGCGATAACTCATGTGGGGGGGGGTTTTTTTTTTCACCCTTTTTGAAGGGGAAACAAAAAATTGGAAGAGGGGTGGGTGGGGAAGTTACATGTAATATCTTCCATGTCAACATCGAAGATTAACGAAAAGCGGTAAATACTTGCAAAGACGACACTGTAGGTAGTTGTCTTGTTAAAATCGTCATATACGTTAGGTGAGAGATTTATCTGGAAGACTTGACTTACAAACTACCGGTCAGGAATACCAAGATAATAGAGATACGTTGCCAGAGACTTGCTTGCAATTTCCAGATACATCGGCCGGGTAATGCGAGGATGAAAGCATCCGTCACAAAATTTGGGACACCATTGCCGATGAGTGCAGCTATGAGGTCAATACAGTGGCCGGGAAGCATTCGGTTGAATGCCTTTGTCACTGGGGTACACTGGAAAATAGCAACAAGATCGACGGAGATCACCCAGGCGATAGTGATAGCGCCTAGGATATAAGAGCCAATCCGGACGTAGCGTACGGGGAAGATGCGATTATACATTAGAAGGACGGAGATCTTAATTACTCCTGCCCCAGTTATGTACAGCGGTTCGAATACGTAGAGCAACTGTTGGAGATCACGGTTAGTGGGCCCGCTCAAGAGAGAGAGGGCGCGAGTACACAAAACATAGAGGTGGGGGGCGGGGTTATTATTGTAAGGAATTGAATATAACTTGCCTTAAAGGCCATTATCATATTACTGGGATTTTGTGCAACAACAGCCATATGCTGCCCCATTCCATAGTAAGTGCCTGATTTGGTGAGCCTTTTTTTTATTCTCCTTTATAACATCTACTGCATTCATTAAGAGAATAAGATTGAAAGAGGGGAAACACATACTTGCATAATTAATGCCAGCACAAGCAATCACAAAGGCCTAGGGTAGAATAAGCGTGAGTGTTTTAACCTTCAGGGTTCATTGATAAATATTCAAGCACCTACCAGCCCTAAAGCTAATGTCCAGTCATCTATTCCAAGTGGCGCCCGTTTGAGTGTCCTCGAAATTATGCGCAGAATGTAGAAACATATTGCCAGGACAACTAGGATAATTGTGGTCACCCGCTGTTCTATAACGGTATTCTCATTGGGGTGACTGGACTGCATGGTTCCATTGCTATGGTGTGTGAATTCTATGAAGGAGAGGATGGAAGCGAGAGAAATGGCAGCAAGGGTCCCTGCAAGAGAAATTATAGTGAATAGTTTTGGAGCAGGGATGGGGTTTCACACCATCAAACTCTAATATCTCTCAATCAAATGGTGCCGGCCCGTGGCGGCCCTCATCCTCGGGAACCTCGTGAGGCTAGACATTTGTTGTACCAAGTAGTTAGCTGCATAGGAGTTGAGGACTCTAGTGAGTTGAGCTAACTAGTTCTGTGTTGAAGGAGCAATTCTTCATGGAACACTAACGTGGCGAAACATTGAATTAGCTCCTAGCGCTACCAATGACTGGGCAATATGATTCTTAGCGTCATTTAGTGTGATGCTGTCTCTCCTGATTGTGGAATGCTGGGGACTTTTGGGGGACGGAAATCCGCACTACCGGATCCTAGTGCCGGATTGCGGAGCAGGGGTAATAACAATCTCGTTCTTGGGAATCGCTTAGAGGTCAGTGGCATGACTGCTCGCTTCGTCCTTCGGAAGTTATCCACTTGGTTTATTGGGAGCTGTGTCATTTCGGGGTCTCCTCTCGTAGAATCCTAAGCATCCATTTGGTGCTTCTGCATGAGCCTAACAATTGTAAGGCCGAACTCCGCTGTTGAGTTCCACATTGTAAAGGCTAGTCGCCTTAAAGTGTATATCAATGCGAGAATCCACCCTTCGCACATATTTCACCCACTAAGTTAGCTAAGTTCTCAGTTGTAGGAGGAGGGGAAACGCTTGCCCCTCCGCCCCCTTTCCCGGTCATGGCCGTTTTAAATGATAATAAATAAGAAGCCCGATATCCTCGGCAACCCATGTGTTGCTTTCGAGAGTCAAGATTATTTTTTCTTTCCATAAACATCGAAATGTCATCAAAACCAACTATTGTACTGTCACTGGGTGCCTGGGTGACCCCTCCTATTTTTGACACGCTCCGTGCCAAACTTGCTGAGCGCGGCATTCCCTCTGAGTCACCTGCGCACCCTTCTATCGGTGCTGAGCCACCAAATAAAACCCTGGGAGATGATATTGCCTCCTTAAAGTCCGTCTTAGCCCAGTTGATTGAGGCAGAGGGCAAGGATGTTGTCGTTGTTGCACACTCTTATGGCGGCGTAGTTGCTTCAGGCGCTGTTGAGGGACTCGCCAAAGCCGACCGGGAGGCTTCTGGCCAGAAGGGTGGTGTTTCAATGGTGGTTTACATGTCAGCTTTCGCTTTGGATAAGGGACAGAGCCTATTAGATATGTTGGGTGGCCAGCCTTTACCCTGGATGCAAATCGAGGTAGGTAAACCCCTTGTCCGGAAAAAGGAGTTGTCGCTTAAATGACCCATTAGGACAACTATGTCCGTTGCGCCGCCGGACCTGGCGTTGCCTTTCATGATCTGACTCCTGAAGACCAAGAAAAATGGAACGGAGAGCTTGTCCATACCTCGCGCGCAGTCTTTGGAGGAGCTGCAACATATGAGCCATGGCACAAAATTTCCTGTGCTTACATTTTCACCGAAGAGGACCAGGCTCTTCCCCTTCCCTTCCAGGAGATGATGGCTGCTAAGATGGGCACACAGTTGACATACCGTCTAAAGAGCTCCCACTCTCCTTTCTTGAGCATGCCAGACAAGCTGGCTGATGTTCTGGAGGAGCTAGCCTCCAAGGCCCAGTAACCTAACGAACCGATTATTATCTTGTCTTACATGCGTAGCGTCGGCATTTCCTCTTTTTTTGTAAGAAAATATGGCCCTATCCGTTGAGTATGGGGTTTGATTCTTGATCGAGAATATCATGTGGTTAAATATAGCCTTGATATATATATCATTAGTGAATGCAACAGAGCTTGAAAGTTATTTTAAATCAGAATGTGCGGAGAGCATATGATGAATAGGTGAAATGGAGGAGACACTGTATTTGATTCTAGGGGTACAAGTTGTGCGATCACTAACCATTCCTCCTCTCTCTCTCTTTTGGCACTAACATGAGCTATTCGGATTTAAGCCTAAGTGGCTCTCCGTTATTCAAATGAGGTCCTAGCAAATCAGCTTGGGCAAACCTTCATAATAAATTGGTTAGCTTTCAGATCGCATTATGGATCGATGAAGAATGGGGAATCGTTTCCAAAGGCAAAATCTTCAAGAATCGTGGGATCAACAAGGTTGGCAAGAATATTTGCTCGGGTGTCTGGCTGGGAGTCTTGGTTGAATAGAGAAAAAAAGAAATTGCCATCTATCCCAGAGGGCGCAATGGCAGTAGTATTAGTGGCATTGTTATTTAGACTTAATTCAGGCTCAACACCGAATGCTTCAGTTGGATCCTGAGGTGGGGGTGGGCCGGTCGGTGAAGAATGGGCCTTGCGTCTAGCTGCACAGGCCCGAGCAAGTTCAAGCACTTCTCTTATCATCTCAGAGCAGCGACGGGCCACAATTATGTTATTCATTGACTCGAAGATATCAAGACTTTTCTCCACATCTGCGAGGAGTTCGCGGTCTTCAATACGTGGAAATCCCGAGAGAACTAGATGTAGTAGGATCATGGCGGCATATAAAGCATAAGTCGTGTTATACCACCTACCATTCAGCGTCAATGTGTGCTAGTAAATTAAAACTTAACAAATTTACTAACCAGGTACGGATATACGGTCTGTGCAAGAATGCTTCGTATTGCATTTGAATGCTAGTCCTTGCAGCGCTTAGGCAGGTGTGAACATGCTGGAGCCAAAAAGATGCGTCCGTGTTTGAGGTTGATACTGCTAGAAATGGACGGTGTATGAGTATTCGGGTATTGTAGAACCCTACTGCCGTTAATTTGAGCACTTTTAAGCTGTGGTAGGATGGGAGGCTAGAACTAACTCAGTCTTAATACAAGCTTCTGTTTAAAAGCCCATTCTGGATCGTTCAAGGATGCGACATCAATGTTGAGAAAACTAGGTAATTCAGACTTCCACATCAATAACTTATCGTCAAGGTTCATTGCAATTTGGGACATTTCCCGTGTGGCACGTTTGGGTGAGTGATAGAGGAGATGAGATGCCTCGGACATTATGCGTGCTAGATCGACCATGACCGGGATCATAGCGATATCGTTATTCTCTACTCCGGGGTCTTGTTGATTTAAACATTTTGCCTGTGCAGTTTATTCAGCTAAGGTTTTGGCAAGAGGATATTAGAGTAAATAAAGGTATATGATTGTGTCTCACCCGAAATATTGGTAATGGAACTTGGTAATATGATAGATCCTTCACACTATTTAAACGGCCGGAGGAGCAGCACATTTCACTACACCCAATTGTCATCAGCGAGCCTAATGGTTCTTTAGAAGGGGGTGGGAGGCAAGAATTAATACTAACACTTCATGTGAATATATACACCTAAATTACGTTAGCCATATCCTTTAAAAGGTTCTATAAAATATACTGACCACCAGGTACGAATGCCTTCCTTTCGGATGGCTGGTGACAAAGATGAAATCCCTGATGCTAGGCCAATTGCTACGGCCGTCCGTACTGCCATACCGCTATACATATAACAATTATGGGGCCGTAAAGCATTTTGACAAAAAACACTCTAGGTAAAGTTAAATCAGAGCTAAAGGGTAGAGATGATGCCACCAAAAATAAGGTGCTTCTTACATACCAGGACTAGTAAAGCCTGCACACTCTCGAGTGAACAACTCTCAAATAAGTCGCCCAGCGCTTGCTTTGCAATTCCAAAGTAGAAGTCCGCAAAATCCAGGGATGATGGCTTCTTAAAGATAGAAGCTGACGTATGTATGGATAGGGAATCATAATAATTTTCGAGAAAAGCTATCTCATTAGGACTAGCATTTATAGCACCCAATGCAACTACCGCGAAATATAGGCCTGAAAATTTTGAAGATCCTCGATAGAATTTCGGTCGTTTGGAAGGATCAAAAGCTTCATGGTCACAGCGCTGCATGAAGGAATTTTTACACAGCATAGGGTGGATATAATGTTTGTTCGCAAAGTAGCTCCTGACAAATAACTTCTCAATCTCAATTTTTTGGCCATCAGAGAGTTGAGAAATCCCTGGTGCTAACCCGTTGTCAAGCTCTATTTATCGAGGTGTTATTTCCCAACACTGGTTTATGGGGATATTTGGGGTGTGCAAGGGGTACCAACCTGCGGAAGGCTTAGTAGAACTGTTGGGGCTATTGGACAAGTCCCTAGTGTCTTTGTCGGCATTGGATATACCACTAAGCTGAGGAGGGGATTGACTAGGATAATTTGGATTATAAAGTAAATTCACGATGGATAGTGGTGCCTTATTTGTTGTCGATTGGGTGCTTCCCCCCTCTCTAATCGCTGCCGGAGCTTGGGCTGGATCTAGAGGGCTAGCGGTATTATCCAGCCAGACAGGTGCTCCATACCCAGAAACATGGGTGCTTCTGACATCTGATTGATTGTGTGCACGTGCGTATAAGGTCTGAAGAAATGCAAAGTTTGAAGAGGTGCCATAGAATTCAGTGCCGTTGGTATGGAGATTTACTCCACTTAATCCATCCCCGGATGCAGAATCACAAAACCCAGGTGATACTGTCGATACATGAGTAAGCATAATTGATAGAAAGTAGTAAGAAGGCAGATTACCAATCATTGAATTGCTGTCCTGCTTACGCGTGTATACGATAGGAGAACTAGCACTTATTCTAGTAGGATACTGAGGAGTTCTCGCCGCTTCTCCGGCAAGCTGTCCAGGAGAATTTCTCTGCTGATTAAGGGATTTCTGGCCATCATGGCCTACTTCAGGCCACGGTGATGGCCGACTGATGTCTCTAACGCAGCCATCAGAACATTGGGTTTTCAAAAAAGTCAGTCTAGATGGAGAATTCGGCACGAACCTTTGAACTTCTCGAATCTGACCCAGCCTTTTTGCTGCAGGATATGCATTGCTATTGGAACTAGCATTTCGATAGATACAATCTAGCGAATGATCTATTACCGTTGTCAATAGGCAGCACATCAAAGGGCAGTTTCTTTACAAGATGAAGCCTTACATGCGCAATATGAGCATGGTTGAGCTTGATCACACTAGAATAACACAGTCAGTGACAATACTTCATATTGTTCACCTTCCTCGATGGAAAAGATTTGAGAGCCAGAGTTCAAGAACCAAAGAGGGAGCCCAGTAGTCACCTTCGTTTTTCTAATACGGCACGTCTCGCATGCACGTGAAGCACGTGGTCGTCTTCGACGTGAAGCTCGGAGTTTCGCGGTCACTGGCAAAGTGTCCCCTTCTTCCATCTCTCAATCAATCCACCTTTCACAACCTGTTAGAGTATTTAGGCTGGTGTTTTTGTTATCCTTTATTTTACTCTGTTTTATTTTCGTTGATTTGATCTGATTTTCTGTTCGTTGGTGGATACTCAGTGGAGGTTGAAAAAGCGGTACACTCTCCACACTACCTAAAGATTCCCCAACTTCCCGCCCTCATACCTAGTTGCCACCACCCACTACCAAGGCTAGGTGAGCTACGTCTCCGTAGAAATGGCTTTCACACCATCGTCAAGAGATTGTCAAATATATATTCTTACATACCTTGCTGCATGTAACGTCAATTTTTTGATATACCAAGGCATGTCGTATCATATCTGCTATTTTCACGACCTTCAACCTCAATAAGGTAGCTTACGATTAATTCATCCAATAAGATGGGGATAAGAGAGAAACACCACGGTAGCCTAGTTTCCCGTATCAATGGCCTAGCATTGCTCTTTAAATCCTTTTCTGTTGCTGACATTGTCGGCAAATCAAAATTACTCTCAATACCCTCTCCCTAAAAACAGGTACTTAAATTGGGCAAGCCTGATAGCCTGGGGCATATTCCGACGGATGCCTACCTACTGTTGATCTTCTTCCCACAAACCCTCTCCGACGGATTCTCAGGGCATCTTCATATCCCCGAATGCTTTACCCGATAAATCTATACCAACTATAGGCTATACTACAACCGCTCGCTGTACCTCGAGATATGGGGCGCATGGAGACACAGTCTCCCCGCATTCTCACGCATCTACGAGGCTCCGGTCAGGTATAAGTATGGAAGTGAGAACTCGCGAAAAAGGTATCACCGAGTCCAGCCAGGGAATTCTCGCTCAACTGCACTTTCTTTGAATATTCAAATTTACAAAATGTCTCGACAAGAGCACCCCAATGGAACGGCAGGCCTCTCTGGGCTGAGGGATAAATCTCGGGCCAAATGGGCAGCGGCATCTACTCCAGAGGAGATTGATGCCCAGCTTCCTCCAATGCTTGATTTGACGGTCGAAAATATCACGCAGAATGTTATTAAAATTAATTCTATGTGCGATAACCCTCGCATGCGATATTTGATTTTGAAGTTGGTTCAAGCGGCCCATGACTATGTGAGAGATGTTGGCCTGCAATTTGATGAGTGGGAGCAAGCCTGGCAGTTTCTCACTAGGGTATGTACCACAGTCATCTCCCGTATATCCCTAGGGCTTATTCCTAATTCATGCTCAGGTTGGTCAAATTTCTACCGATGTCCGGCACGAATTCGTCCTCCTCTCTGATATCCTCGGAATCTCAGCTCTCGTGGACTCTATTTCATATCCTGCTGTTCCTGGCGCAACAGAGTCGACAGTTCTTGGTCCTTTTCATGACGACGAGGCTCACGAGTTCGAATATGGACAATCAATCTCGGCCGAAGGGACCCCTGGCGAGCCTACGATCGTTCGCGGATACGTCAAGGACACTGAGGGCAATGCCGTGGGGAAGGCCATGATCGATGTTTGGGAGACCGATGGGCACGGGGTGTATGATCTTGAGTATGATGGGAAAGGAGATCCAAATTGCCGCGGAAAGATCCTCACAGATGGAAATGGACATTATCTGTTCTCTTGTGTTAAGCCCGTAGCATACCCTGTGTCCAACGACGGGCCCGTAGGGGAGCTACTACGTAAGCTTAAACGTCATTGGTACCGCCCAGCCCATATGGTAAGCGTTGTCCTATCGATAACATTATGATGGCCGGGTTAATAATATTTCATCTAGCACTTTATCATCGATCATCCGGAATATGCTCGGCTCATCACAGCTCTATACTCGCGAGATAGCAAATTCCTAGAAAGTGATACCGTTTTCGGAGTTAAAAAGAGCCTGATTGTGGACTATGTTTGGTGTGAAGACCTGGAATTGGCCCAAAAGCATAATGTCATTCCCATGGTGAAGACCATCGAAGGGAAGGAGTCTACTGGCTTTTGGTTGCTAGAACACGATTTTTTCATCGTGAAGAAGACACCTCCAGCACCACGCAAGACTCATGATTAAGCAGCTGTACTAGGTAGCTCGATGAATTTCTTTCTTTCCTGCTTTTGTGCTTAACAGCGTAAAATGCTTCTTTCTTCCATTAACTTTAACAAGACAACAAAAATCATGTCAAGAAAAATGCGTATCTTTTCGAAGTTATTCTTTGGTAACTGTGTATTGAAGGACATCTCACCATTATAAACTAAGAGCAAAGCACATGTATGATACAAATAACTTGAATCATAAACCAAAAAATTCATACAAATACCCACCGAGATACCAAAGAAAATCAGGGATAATCAAATAGGATCCACCCAACGTAATTCGGGTCAGCATACATTCATCCCGAGCCCAAGTATATAGACAGACAAGCAAAAAGACACTGAGACACCACACAATCCGGCCTAGGATTTGAGACCCTAAACCCGACGGATATGCTCCGTACTGAGAACGGATGCTGCCTCCTTCCCTCCCCTTGCTTTCAATGCGCTTTCCATCGGAACCAAACTTAACAGCGTGAGCCGGGAAGTTAAAGAGGGTTGTCTCCGCATTTTCCCCTCCTTGAATCTCCAAATCTTAACGAATGTTATTTTGTGATTGGGCCTGTTCGTGGGGTAGGCAGGTAGATGTACATAATACGTACTACATGGAATAGATGATCCCGACGGATAGAATCCGGGAACCCGGATAAGCATCCGGAGTGACATTACTGAGGCAGTCGTTATAAAAATAATAGTAGCGGCTCCGCATTATTACTTATTAGGAGAGATAGTAGGGGGGGTCCATCTTATGTAGAGTGGATAAAGACCTGCTTATCGAATGACTCAAATCTTACCTACCCTAGTGTTCGTTATCTTAGCTATCAAGATATCTTTATATAGATACGTCACTGTATCCGGATCATCTATCTATCCAATATTTTGGCAAAATCGCTCTTCTTCCTCATTTTTCTACATTTTTCAAAGTTCCATTTGTTTCACTTTGAGAACTTTTGCTTGCCGTCATCTACAATCTAGTCATGGAGTGGGACAAGGATAACCTTCGAGCACGATTCTGCCATGCTCTCTCGGAGATGTACAAGAGCGAGGTACCCCTCTACGGTGACCTGGTAGATTTGGTGTGGAAGGCCGATGCAGAAACTGTCAAGGCGAGTCAGGAATCAGGCGGACCCAATGTGATTGATCCGGATGATGTTCTCCCTTCAAGGAACCGGGTTGAGAGACACGGTGCCATCCGGTTAGGGACCGCCTATGAGTTAGCGACTATCCGTCGCATGTTTGCAGTCATGGGGATGTTTCCAGTAGGATACTACGATTTGAGTGTTGCCGGGTTCCCAATGCATGCGACAGCGTTCCGACCAAAGAATAGAGAAGCACTATCACGACACCCGTTCCGCGTCTTTACGACCGTTCTACGAATGGAGCTCCTCACAGAGCGGACACGGAGTTTGGTGGACCGAGCGCTCAAGCAGAGAAACATCTTCACGGATCGTCTGATTGAGCTGATTGAGAAAGCGGAGACACAGGGGCCTCTCCAGTCCGCGGAGTATGAGGAGTTCATCAAGGAAGGATTAGAGACACTCCGGTGGCATTCGCAGGCAACCGTCACATTGGAAGAATATCAGATTCTCAAAGCCGAACATCCACTCATCGCTGATATTGTCTCCTTTCCCAGCTGTCATATAAACCATCTAACCCCACGGACAATCGACATTGATCTGGTACAGAGGATGATGCAGGATCATGGCATGCCTGCGAAAGAGCGTATTGAGGGGCCTCCGCAGCGAGAATGCCCTATCCTCCTACGTCAGACCAGCTTCAAGGCACTTGAGGAAACTGTATACTTCCGGGATACACATGGATCCTTTATCAAGGGATCTCATACCGCTCGGTTTGGCGAGGTTGAGCAACGGGGTTATGCGCTCACCAGAGTAGGTCGTCAGCTCTACGATCAGATCCTTGCACGCGTGAATAGAGAGGCGGCAGAGACGAAAGCGAGCGACACACAGTATAACGAGATCCTAAAAAAACATTTCGCAGATTTCCCAGACAACATCGACCAGCTTCGTAAGCAAAAGCTAGCGTACTTCTGCTACAGGCTCACTTCTGAGGGCGAAAAGAGCCTAGAAACAGGCAAAGTCAGCGCTTCAACGCTAGAGCAGCTGTTAGAGGAGAACATCTTAGAGTTCGAACCCATCACTTACGAAGACTTCCTCCCACTCTCAGCTGGCGGCATCTTCAACTCAAACCTGGGGAGTCAATCAAAATCGAAACAGCTGATTCTAGAAGCGGATGCAGACTTGGATGGGTTCCAGCGCATGCTTGGAGCATCCATCACGGACGAGTTCCATTTGTACGAACAGATGCAAACGGAGAGCTTGGAGAGTTGTCGCGCACAGCTAGGAGTTGATGCTATGGTTCTGGCCTAGGACTGAGGGATTGTTATTATACATATATCACTTAGTTACGATTATACAAATCCTTTAAATTATATTCATGCTAATTTCAACTTTCATTAACTAAGCACGTTATTTTATTTTCATGTTAACTTCCTATCCTAGGGTCTTAAAGTCAAATTCATTGATGGAAGTACGTTTCTACCATGTACCAATTTCAGCTTAGGTATGATTGTATCGGGATCGAGATTGGATAACACTCAGATCAACTCATCCCGGGAACCGATCAATCACTACTTTACCTTCTTCTGTCAATTTATTTTGTACAATGTCTCCCGTCCCTGTAGCCTGAGGGTCAATAGGAAGGATAAAAAAAAAGATAAATGGGCGAGTACGTCACGTATATGATAAGAGGGGGAATGCAAATATAAAATACAATACAACTAAGATATCTATCTGTACATGGCCTGTCCTGCTTCAAACAATCCCTGTCCGCAATATATGGAACAACATAGGTGAAAAGTAAATGTGTAAATCAAAATGCTTGAAGTATACATGATGTATCAAGCTACTTCTCCTCCTAAAATAATAGTAGCTTTCCCTCCTTTTTTTCTTTTTAATCGTTTTCCTTTCCTTTATCATAGACCTCACTACGCCTTAGCCTCGACCTGAGCGCCAGATTCATCACTATCTACCACAATAGCGCCCTCGCCGAGCAGCTGCTCCACAGTCTTAACCTTAACATCCATCACCCTCAGCAGAGTGTACCGATGCTTGCTGCGAACCTTTCGTACGTGCCGTTGTCGCCTCTTGGTCTTCTCCTTGATTCTCATTGGTTCTGAATCCACGCCCATAACCCGGACTCGGCACTCAAAGAGTCGCTCATCAATGTAAGGGGCACCCTTGAGGGTGAAATCGCGAGATCCCAACGAGGATGCCCGGTTGAATCGAAGCACATCGCCGGGTTTCACATTGGGCATCAGGAAGGGCAGACGGACCTGGTCACCCTCCGTTAGGAGGTAGGGCCGCGCGTGTAGGTGAGTGGTGATGTAATGCTGTCCCTGGCTCGTTAGGTGAGGGAGCATGTCGAGAAGGGATTTAGTCACTTTCAATGGAGAGTCAAAGGTCGGCTCCACGGGCTGTTTGGTGTGTGTGGATGAAGGAGAGGAGGGGGGTGAGATGGAGGATTTCTGTTGTTGTTCAGAGGAATTGAGTATTTGCGCCCTTGGGGTAGCGCTCAATGGGGCTTCAGGATGTGTTGATGATGTGTCGGATGTGGTTTGGTGTAGACAGGCACGGAAACTGGTAGTGAGGAGTGGTTGTCGGAGTGTGGATTGCTCCAATGGCAGAGCAAAGACCCTGGCTAATGCAGAGCGGGAGAACATGGCTATGAGAAGGAAAGGATAAAAGAAGTACTATTTGTTTTATCTGTTCCCCTCACTTTTTGCTATTGTCGTGTTGAAATCAACAGAGGGAGAGACAGTCGATTTGATATGGAAGAGAAATTCCAGCGGAAAAGCGGACGATAAAGCACACCACGTGACTTATCACTGCAACGAACTTTTTTTTTTTGTATCGCATCGCCTTCCGGACACCAAGCCCCCACACAATCTTTACCATCCAGTTTTAGTCCCATAGTGCTTTAATCATGGTATGTTCTCCTTGCTCTTTGAGGATCTTGTTATGAAAAAATAATTATCGAGCTAACTTTATTTCTTTCTCTCCGATATATAGCCTCAGAACGAGTTCGTCTACCTTGTTTCCCCTCCCCCCCCCAAACATACCCTCCCAAATAAGTTCCCATCACAACAACTAGATAGCCTAACTCACAGTTTGATGAAATTAGGTATATTGAGCGCTGGCAGAAGCAGCACGGTAAGCGCTTGGATCACGATGAGCGTGTCCGTAAGCGCGAAGCCCGTGAATCCCACAAGCAATCAAAGGACGCACAGAATCTGCGTGGTCTAAGAGCCAAGTTGTATCAGCAGAAGCGCCATGCGGAGAAGATCCAGATGAGAAAGCGCATCAAGGCGCAGGAAGAGAAGAATGTCAAATCATCCGCCCCCGACGAGCCTTCCAAGACACCTTTGCCGCAATATCTGCTCGACCGTTCCCAAGCCACCAATGCCAAAGCCTTGTCCAGTGCTATTAAGGATAAGCGTGCCGAAAAAGCCGCCAAATTTGCCGTTCCATTGCCCAAGGTTAAGGGTATTAGTGAGGAGGAAATGTTCAAGGTTGTTAATACTGGAAAGAAGACACACAAGAAGTCATGGAAGCGGATGATTACCAAGCCTACGTTTGTTGGTAACGATTTCACTCGTCGACCAGTGAAATATGAACGATTCATCCGGTATGGCAACCAAACCCTCACTAATTTGACTTTTATCGTACTGATCTGATTTTTCTGCTATTAGTCCTATGGGTCTGCGATACAAGAAGGCAAACGTCACACAGTATGTTCCATCACACCCTCCCTATACCAACTTGAGATATCAAAGAAGCTTTCTGTACTAATCTCAACTTTTTCTCGCTTCCTTAGCCCCGAGATGGCAGTTACCGTTCAACTACCCATCCTATCTGTTAAGAAAAACCCTCAAAACCCTCTTTACACCCAACTCGGTGTTTTGACCAAGGGAACAATTATCGAAGTCAACGTTTCCGAACTTGGTATCGTCACCACCGGCGGTAAAATCGCCTGGGGTAAGTATGCCCAGGTGACAAACAACCCTGAAAATGATGGTTGTGTCAATGCGTATGTTTTCCACCCTCGCTCATCTCCTTCCTCCTTCATACTCTCAATACTAATAATGATTTTTCACTATGCAGTGTTCTCCTCGTCTAATACAACTTAAAAGTGATACCAAGAATTCCCTCTCATGACGAAACTCACTTCTAACTATCCCTCATTCTCACTTCGATACCACGTTTCATTATACACTTTTTTCTGCCGCTCCATGTCATAGAACTCTTTCCCCTTTACTGCTCTCTTTCCTTATTGCACAGTCCATAGTTTTGACGGATGGCGTTAGAGGCGTACGAAGATGTCAACGATGTTGAATAATCATAAAACGAAAACAAAAGTACAATCTATTCATTTGTCTACCAAATTAACGTTTTACTAGTATTGATACAATACCATAGATTAAATTTCACTTTGGGGGGGAAGATAGGAATATAAAAAGACCACATTTTACTAATATATTACTCATGTTCCCTGCATACCTTAGGAGGTGGAGATGAGGATAGCGAGATCTAGATTTTACTTGCCTACGTAGTTAAATGAACAATTATTGTATATATATTTCGTTACCTTGTATATTTACGATGACTATCAAGTAGTGTAGTAGGAGTAGAGTTCAAATATATTGTGTGTGTTGTGGCCATAATTTGTCTACGAATACCCTAAGCGCAGCGTATTTACGTATCAAATGTCTAACTATATATTTTTGTGTGAATAATTTTTCAACCCGCACTTCAACCTATTCTTCCAAAAGACAGGAGCTTAATATAAAAGGAAGAAAAGTAACGTCCATCAATTGTTCTATCAAATATATACACTAGGAAGGAATAAACAAAGATGGACCATGAATAATCATCAAAATTAAATATATTCCAATTATACTCCAACTCCACGTGGACTCCACAGCTTTTCTAGTTAGCTGTATGCAATGTTGCCAACACGCCCTCAAACACCGGGTTTCTTTTACCCAAAAAGAATACCAAGATCAAAAAGGAAAAAAAAAAAGGCAAGTTGTTTAATACAAAAGAAACCAAGCCCAGAGATCTGGATGCGAAACGTTGGATCATTGGGGTCATTCAGGATATCGAGAGAAGGAAAAAAAAAAAAAAAAAAAAAAATGGGAAAAGAAAAAAGAAGGAAGAACAAAGGAAATATGTAAGTCGAGTGTCGTTAAGCATTTTCTTCTAATGCTGCTTTTATTTTGGCAAAAAATCCAGCTGGCCAAGAAGCTAATTCCTCATCATTAGGAACACCACGGACCCGACAGTGGTTTACCACATTCACCAGAATTCTGCCCAGCACATCCTGAGTAATGGGGACTGCACCATCTAGCTGAGCCTCGGGGTACAAAAATGGATCTCGCTGGCCAAGGAGTTCTTCGACTGTTGGTCGTAATGTTTGATCACGTTGTAAGCATTGTTTCAATGTTCGGATTAACCCTGGAGGAATAGCCGCCCCACCAACACCAAACGCTGGGAAGTCGATTTTCACTTTGGGGTTTGGGATAGCCATGATCCGTTCGTAATATTTGGCGATCTTTGCAAACGGAGGTTGGCCGTACACCATTTTATAGAGGATACAACCCAAACTCCATACATCACTGGGCTTTCCAAGCTTCATCACCTTACCAACGCTTGCTGGTAAACCAAGAGATGCGTTCGAATCGACTAATGCCTCCGGGGACATATAGTTTGGCGTGCCAACTTGCTGCTCACGATGCACGTTGACAGTATTATCTTGAATGGCATTCGCAATTCCAAAGTCAATCAACTTGAGCCGGCCTTGGACAAGGAGAAAGTTGGCAGGTTTGAGATCGGAATGCACAATATTATGCTGATGAACTGCTTGGACACATTCGAGCATTTCTTTCCAATAGTATCGGGTAAAATTGATATCGAATACTGCATCTTCTGCATTTAAGCGATAGGTCAGGATCTTTTCCAGGTCAGACTCCCCAATCTCCATGAGCACGCTTAGGGTATGTTTATCCGAGTTCAACTCCCAGTCGAACAAGCGTACAACACGATCGATGTTTTCCAATTTTTTGAGCAGGTCAATTTCTCCCTTATAACCAGCCAAGGTGACAGGGTCAACATCTTCAAGGTTCACACGCTTAAGGGCAAAAATCTTGTAGTTCTCAGCCATGACCCGGTAGACCCTTGAACTCCCTCCACGGCCAATGCAATCCAAGCGAGTGAACGGTTTGTGATTGACGGAGACCTGACTACGCTTCTTGCGAGACTGGGAGGCTCCACCAGTTGCCGTGGCAGTTTCTAAGACTGACATTTTTGGAGGAGGGGGGGCCGGCCGATGAGGGGTGTTATTACTTCGAGTGGCAAGAATTTTTCTCGGGGAATTTCCTGCTGGGGTGTCCTGGCTCTCTTTCTTATCGTCACCATAGACGACTGCGAGTTTCTCTGGCTTGTCTAGAAAGTTGAAACCTTGCGATTTGACACGCTTAAAGGTGGGTGGGGGTTCATTTTCTTGATCTCGACTAGACGGTAGTGTAGGTGGGGGAGGGACTTTGAAAACAGGTTGGTCCTGCCCCCTTGATGCTTTGGATGAAGACTCAGAAGAGGATCCCGGATTAGATTTGGAGTGAGAGGCATAAGATTTTGGAGATGAGGACCGGGAGAACGGGCCTCCACCGGATGAGGGACCGACATTAACTGATCGATGTTTTTCATCTTCCTGTGGTAGGCTAGGATCTGCCCATGATACCTTAGAAGATGAAGACTTTGCAGTAGTCCGGTACTGATATTCAGCGTTATCGTCGACCGGTCCTAACTCGGCCTCCTTGGCGACATCCGAGAGATAATCAGGTGATTCGTTGTTTTCCTCACTCTGACGCCGTAAAACACCCCGTCTTGCGGGCCCATTGAGAAAGGTGCCAGTTAGTCTTCCGACTCTCTTCACTCGCAATGAGCTCTGGACGCCAATGTCTTCAGGGTTGCGAGTCCGAAGCACCGATGAGGTCCCGAGCTTGGGAGCATAGTCGTCATCGTATCTCGATCTCCTCTCATCTTCAGAGCGTTCCAGACTTCCATGCTCATGGAGAGGGCTTCGGGTGCCAGATCTATTGTGCGATGGCGATATGGATGAGGGTGATCGCGTATTGCTACGCGATCCGTTGATACGAACGCTGCGCGTCCTGGGGGCCGGTGTAATGAAATCATTTGAGTAATTATCCGCTGGAGGCTCTGGCTTCTCGCTGTTTGAGAGAAGCGACCCTTCTCTTCTCGTCCTTGAGCTGCTTCCCAAATTTGATCCTATCCGAACTACCCGAGGCGCTGGACTCCCATTCGATTGTTCCAGCGGGGAGGTCGTCCTGGATCGCCGCTCGTAATTGGAGCCGGCAGACCCGTTGCGGTCACTCTGAAGGTGGAGATCCTGACTCCGAGTACGAATTCGAGGGGAAGAATTCACGTCATCTTCGTCGAGAAGCGCCTTCACCGAGGCACTGAACTTTGGTTCCGGGACCTCGTCGTCCGAGCTGTCCCCAGCGGAGTACTGTTTCGGGATTGATGCACCATTGTTTCGAAGCGCGGCGGAGTTCTGGTATTCGGGAGACATGCGCCTAGAACCGGAGCGCGAGATGGAGGCGCGGGGAACCTGTCGAGAGGATCGTTGTTGTTGATATAGGCCGCTAGCGTACGCGGCGGAAAGCGAATTCGGGGAGGCCATTATCGGAAGTCATATGTGAGGCCGAGTCGACGTGTCCACCGATGCATCCGCTGCAGACACTTCAGGCAGTCACTGTTGGCACCTGCCCTGCTTGCTGGATTCGATGTGTTGACGTTACTTGCACAGCATCAACAAATTGCGGGAGGCTGGGGATAGCGAGCCACGGCGGCTTCCTAGATCACGTGATCTTGGCCGTTGCCAGGGGCGATCACTCTCCTGTCAACACAGGCCCGAGTATGCATCCATCTGATGATCTCATCTCTAGAAGGATTGCCTCTCCTTTCCTTCCTTTCTTCTTCTTCTTCTTCTTCTTTTTTTTTTTTTTTTTTTTTTTTCAGTTTCCCTTCATCGCTCCTCTGGACTACTCGTTCTTCGCCCCGTTGATATCCACCAACATCGAGGCAGCCAGGTGTATCACCGTGAGACAAACTATCGCCGAAGTGGGACCTAGTCTCATCTTGAGTCGCTCACAATTCCTCAAAATCATAAATTACAGTAGTATTTTCTTGGAGAGCAACTAGCATGGAGATATACCATATCATCACTAAGCTACATCTTGGCGTCATTGATCTCCCGTGGGAGTCTGGAATATATGTGGAGACCCTAGGCTATCTATCAATCGGAACATATTCGGTGCACTATGTAGGATGGAAATAGTTTGCGCGAGGTCTGGGTCATTGATTGGTGTCCTATGTACCATGAACTCCCCTCATCCTCATGAAAGTATGGCCACGATCCGCGGGTCCGAGACGAGGGCATTACCTCGGAATCTCACGATTCGTCTCCTTTCTGTAAGCTTGCGAAGCCTGGTGTTGTCCAATTTCCATTCCCTGCTCATAGAGGGCAAAAGTAACCCGGTTAGCTTCTTCTCCAGAAGACACAGGGAAAAATTCGCCCCCTGAGACTTGTCGAGTGAGGCTGTAGCCTGCCCAGAGTCGATAGTCGTTCTTGGACTTCGTAACTCCCTCTCTTCTCATTCTGACAAGTAGTTTTTAGGGGGGGGGAGGGAGGTTAAGCCTAATTGTCTCAAGCAGGAGTCCCATCCATGTTTCTTAATTCAAACGAGAAAATTAGGTTATTATCCTTGATCAAATGAAAGGATAAAAATAAAACATCGCCAATGACGAACTTGTAGGGACACCCGATCTCACATGGCCTGACTCGCTGGGCTGCTTTTTGTTCCACTTTTCCTCCTCCAGTTCAGGAACTGCTAGTCAGTGTTTAATTAATTAAGACGGATACTCCCTCAGGCCTCTCTTTGCATCCTCATGAGGAGACCTTGCCCGACCTGGTCATTCACCAGTGCTTGCCTCATTTCTGTGACCTGTCAATCAAGGTTCAAGATGAACTCTGAGTGCACAGACCAATAGAGTTGTAGGTTCGGGATAATAGAGTTGAGGACCTTTTTCAGATTCTGCCTTTCAAGAAAGCTGAGACTAATTTTAAAGAGATCTAGACCACAGAGTCGTAACGCACCGTCATGTTATACGAGGGAGAATTTCGTTCTGCTCTTAAAGCGAGAAAAAAACAAAAAGGAAAAAGAAAAAAAGCCCATACTCCATCGATTGGCACTTGGTGGGTGGGTGAGTGGAGCCTCAGGAACCGGGGATTTTTGGTTCAGGAACGCCCTCTCCTGGAAACGATCTTCCCCCGCCCACAATTAATCTTGGCGGCCTGAGAGCTAATTTCCGGCTTCTTCGTGATTAATACTAAGGAATAAACTTGCTTTTGTCTCACTTTCACCTGCCCTGACGGTGCATCAGGTGCCCCCGAGGCAAGCCCACTGCATAATAATGATGCCTTGGACGAGTCACTCCTGTTCCTGGCTAACGTTGAATCAGAAATTATGATCCTGCATCTGTCAGCCACATTTCCGGCTCTGGTTTGCATCGCCAAAGTTACTCTGTGCACCGCTTGCTCGCGTTTTCCCGGATGTCCCGCTCCTATGCATCTCCAACCTCTTATCATTCCTTGATTCGAAAATCAAGAGCAGCAGAGCGACCATTTCGGGGGGGAATCTCCACCGACTATCATTTCACTAATTCGACCGAAACTGCACCCACATGGCGAAACTATTAGATCTTGTTCTCTTTCCCCTCCTTTGACTAGCTACGTAGGGACTGACTGGGTCTAAAAAAGCCCCAGAAATAATCCGATCAATCACATGGTTGTTCCTGATGCCAACCGACCCTTGCTGATTGCTGAGGCTACAAACTTCATGGCTCTCGTCACTATTGTATTATTATTATCTTTCCTCTGCAAAACCTCAGAGGAGCTCGTAATGAATGCGGACTTTCGAAATTATCACCAAAAAAGTAAACCATCCTGACAGGGCAAGGATGCAATTAGCCTTTCATGGGTTGACGGGGGATAAACTTGGCAGGCTTGTGATCGTCGTTACGCTCGCTAAATTTTGAACCCCAAGAACTTTTCACCCATTATTGGCTAGCCGCAAAAGCAAGATTTCGTCGTGGTTGGCAGTTAGCTGCAAGGAACACTCGGCCTGTTTTTCCTTCTTGTTCGATTTTGTTTTAGGGTCATACCCGAGCCGAGAGCCATCCTTCGTCGTTCTTTGCTAGAGGATGTCTTCTGCCCCTCTTCTGCTCGTTTTCCAGGTTGGTTGTGCTCCGAACCTCTCAGTTTTTCAGCTTGATCATTATTTTTAGGAAATACTCTGTAAACCCCCCCATACCTTTGAAACATCTAAAAGGGCTTAACCTGTTCTATGCCTTTCATAGCTACTCCTCCGTTGTGAACATGGCCCACTTAACCTGGATAGCCTAGAACCAGAAGGCCTGGCAGCTCGACCTTCTCAGTTAAAATACACTCTAGTATTGGAAATATTACTTGCACCGGAGTCCTACCGTGCTTTTTATTTCCTTTTTACTTATTTATGTACAGAGTATTTTTATGTTTATTATTATTGTTTACCCCCTGGTCGTATCCGCACTTAACGGTTAGACTGATGATGGCTTTCTAACCGCGGGCCACCGGCATGGCATCACACGGCCCACTTCGCCAAGTTGGACCTGAAGATCTGTATCCTAGTTCAGAAATAGTCCCGAGTGAATGAGTTATCTCTCAGCACAGATAGCCTTCCTGTTCTAGCCAGGGGTTGGATGTGGACTGATTTGGGGGGGGGAGGGGGAGTCCCTATCGGTCTTGGTCTGAAAGCAAGAAACACTTAGGGTTATATAAAGCTCAGGGAATATCATGTTGTTGGGAGGCCAGCAAGCCTTTGTCAATCGCTTTACCTGGCATTGTTCAGTGGATTCCTGTCACTCTTTTAGACTTCATTCTTTTCTACCACCAGTCTGTCATTAACTTGTGGCTTCTTAGCCATATAGCACTAATTGCTATTCCTTTCTTTCTATTTACTAACGGCCACTGATACCCTGTCATACATTCACTCGTTATTTCTCTGACACAATGCGTTGCAAACCACTTCTTGTGCTTGCCGGTTTGGCGAGCTATGCCTTCGGCCTGCCAACCGACCTCAACACCCGCACCTTCGGACTCGGATTCACGCACGATTTCACAGACCTCGTAGAGGGACACAGCCCTGCAAACATCCTGGTTGGAATCAGCGGTGGAGCCGCGGCTGCCCTAGGTGGTGGTGCCTTGGGCTGCACGGCTGATTCAGTTGATATCAGCTATCGAAAGGAGCTCGCTCTTTGGATTGAGGCCGACGCTGGGTTCCATTTCGATGCATCCTTGAAGAAATCAATTTTGGCGTGGTGTGAGGGTTCTGGCTCGCTCACTCTCTCCCTTCAAGCATGTGCCGAACTAGCTATCTTCATTCCTACCTGCGCAATCAAGGCTGCTGAGGCTGAGCTTTACATCACTCTGGATGGTGTATTCTCTCTCGTTGATCACGTCGCTGGTGTTCTTAGTGCAACCGCCCAGGCGGCCTTGTCCTTTGCTATCTCTTTGCTTGGTCACATTGACGCCCAGGTCAAGCTTGCACTGGAGCACTGCGCTTCCGGTGGTCTTGTCGCTGATCTCTCTGTTGAGGTTGTCGCGGCCCTGAAGGCCTGGATTCACAGCCCTCACTGCACTCTCTCCATCTCTCTGAAGAAAACTATTCTTGCCTGGTGCGATGGTAAGATCGAAGGCGATGTTATCTCCATCGATGTCATCCCAGTTGGTGGCTTGGCAACCATTTCCGTTGGTGGCGCTGTCCAGGGTTCTGTCGACGTGTCCGGCGCCCTTACTATTGGTGCTCAGGCTTCCCTTGCTGCTTTCCTCAAATCTGAACTTGCCGTCGACATTGATATCGAGGTCTTAAAGGTGCTCAAGGGCTGTGCTGCAGGAAAGGCTGCCATTGAATTTAGCGCTGAAGCCCGTGCTGCTCTATCGGCGTGGTTGGCTAGTGCTAGCTGCTCTCTTACTGTTGAACTCAAGGCCACCCTCGTTTTCTGGCTGTCTTTCTGCGCCTCGGTCGAAAAGGCTGTCAGCTTGTCTGCCAATTTCGCTGCGGAGCTCAGTGTATGGCTAGCCAAATCCTGCACTTCTCTCTTTGGTGCGGGTATCCATGGTTTGATCTCTCTTATCCTCTCCGGCGAGAAGCTGCTCTCCCTCTCCCTCGAGGCTCGCGCTCAGCTTGCTGCTCTTTGCGCTGGTGCTGGTGGTGTTGAGATTGATATCTCCATCCAGGTTATCATCATGGGCTGGCTTACTGGCTGCCATGAGTGCTGCTCTGGACCAGGACTTCCCACTACCACCTCTAGCCTTCCTCCTTCCACCACCACCACTCCCTGCGAGACCACCACCACAACAGCTGCCACCACCACCACTACTACTCCCTGTGAGACCACCACCACCACTACAACCTCCACCAAGAGCACTACTACTCCCTGTGAGACCGCCACTACTACAACCTCTACAAAGAGCACTACTACTCCTTCTGATAGCGCCACTCCTACAACAACCACAAAGAGCACTACTACTCCCTGTGAAACCACCACCACTACAACCTCCACAAAGAGCACTACTACTCCTTGTGAGACCACCACTACCACCACAGAGAGCACTACTACTCCTTGTGAAACCACCACAACCACCGCCTCCCCTACTTCTACTAGCACGCCTTGTGAGACCCACACTGAGACCAGCACACCATGTGAGACCCACACGAGCAGCACACCTTGCGAAACTGAGTCCCCCACTCCGACCACGACGCCTTGCGAAACTGAGGGCCCGACTACTACCACAACTAGCACACCCTGCGAGACTATCACTACCGGCCCCGTAACTACTGCTCCTCCTAAGCCCACCACTACCAAGACCAAGAAGACCATAACCCTGACCAAAACTGTGAGCGTTGCTTACTGCCCTCCTGACTATTAAACAACTATTGTAGAAGGAGCGAAGGGGAAAAAAAAAGGTGGTAGTGAGTAAGAGAGACCAAAGGAAGGGATGTGTGTGTGTGTGTGTGTGTGTGTGTGTGTGTGTGTGTGGGCGTCAATAAGACTGAATATTTCTTATGAGATGTTCATGATGGCAAGCCAGTGTTGAATACCCCCTTTACTCCTGCTGTACATATATTTAATTCTAATTATAATTCCCCCGTTGCGAAGCAAAGCAAAGCAAATACCATGTTTTCCAAGCTCTACAAGCAAACGGTCGAAGAGCCAAGAAATATATGTTTTTGTTATGTATGTATGTCATGATACAAGGGAAAAGGGAAGATAATATATAGACTCGTCAAGGTTTTTTTGTGTTTTGTTTTCTTTCTTTTCCTTTCCATTTTTTTTCCCCCTTTGCCTGTCCCTTTTTTTTATTTCATTTTATTTTATTTTTCCTTTCTCTTTCCTTTTTCCTGCATGACTGTTTGTTTGTATATCCATGACTGTCGCTGCCTTTAGCTTGTTTACCTAGGTGCAACTACATTTTTTCCTCATCTATCTTTTTTTTTTTTTCACCTCCTCGCCTCCTGATAATATATATAACTGGGAAGGTAAGGGAGGTTTCCTTCTTATTCTTTCAAGTAGACAACCTACCTACCTAGCAACTTACCCAATCATCTATATGATCTAATAATGAAGTAAATAACTACTATTCCTGTACTTAAGTAGATAAGTATCTGACTTAATTACCCTATCTCCTACCTTACTTATTTATTAGTGTTCACCTTTCTTGTGACTAAGGTACCTACCTACCTTACCTACCTAGACCCCCTTCAAAGCTCACTCACCAACTCTCTCAAAGTTAACATATAAATATGTAAAAAAAAAAAAAGAAAAAAGAAAAGAACAAATCTGTAAATTCTATTATCGTCAAGTACATAGGTAGCTACCTACTGCCTACTGACTATAAGAGTATCTTTTTTCCTTGATTCATTATTAAACTACCTACCTCAGTAATTAATTGGTAGCTACCTACTTTGGAGTCCTTGCACTGTTGGTTATTCAATCAAACTCTTGATAACAACGACAGTGTAACTAACTCAATAGAGTAAGTAAATGGTTAGAAAAAAAATAAAAAATAGACTACAAAAAACTCAAGTTACTACTACTACTACTTACTTACTTAGGTACTTAGGAGGTAGTAGGTAGTAGGGACCAGTCAATTAAAAAAAAAAATGGTTGTTTAAAAGGGCGAGGGGTGTGCCTGAATTTCCAGCCCTAAAATTGAAAATGGAACTTTAAAAGCAAAAAAAAAAAGGTAACTCAGGGGTAGTAGTTAATTAACTGGGACTGACTAGTCAGTTGACAGGAGAGTTAAGAAGATGATCTTTTTCCGCTGTGGATATTGATCCCTTTTTTCCAGGGGGGTGATTGTGGCTTGTGGCGGGGAATTAATTAATCATTGTCATTTAAGATTTGTTTGGCTTAAGCCACGTTTAGAGGAAGATATGACGGGTCAAATTTGGTATTTTTAGCTACAGTTCATCCAAGACTTCTTGCGGGTAGAGGGGAATCCTAATCATTATTTATTAATTTTTTGATTTTTATATCAACCTAGTCACAATGGTGGTACCTAGCGGGACAAATTGAATCGACTGTCTAGATTATCATTTGCTTGGTTTGATTCAACTTTCCTCCTTTACTACTGTTGAAATTTCTCGCTTTCTTACGTCTGAGGCTTTGAGTTGCTACCTACCTTGTCGCTTGGGGTGGTCCGACGCATCGCGACTATTTTTTCGCGTAGGATTTTCTCCTGAAGTTCTGTGCTGGATATGCGAGAATGTTGGGACTTTGAAGTAGCGGTAACCTATACGAGTCAAACATATTAGTCTAGATATTTCAAAGGATTATGTAGCCCTTAGAGTGGTCGCTACTAAAGAGATAAAAAAAAAATACATGTCAGGGGAGTGACAATTTATAGAGAGGATACCTTTGTCCAAGGGGGTCATTCACCCACCTCTTGAGAGTTATTCTTCTCATTATCCATCGATTCAGGCTTTCTAGGGGTGGGCGACTTCCGTTTTGTAGGATTATCCTCTTCTTGATCAGTCATCCTCTGTCGTTTTTCAGTTGGAACAGATACGGAGGAGGTATTGCGCCGTCTCCGGGCAGCAGGGGCATATCTCTCTATAGACCGGCGTCGCTTCCTTTCCCGTCTGCGACTGCGACTACGCGACCCATCACGTCTCGGGCTCGTACTATTGCTACGAGAGCGGCCTCGGCTGCGACTGCGGCTGCGGCTGCGGCTTAGGCTTTTAGGTGAGCGGCGGCCTCTGCGATCGTTATCACGATCTCTGCTGCGGCTCAAACGACGGTCGTCACGAGATTTGCGGCCCTTTGCAAAATTAGCCCTTGATTCCTTCTTGTCAGCTCTTGAAGAATAAGGCGATGATCTCCGACGATCACCCTCTCTATTTGACCCCCGAGATCGAGATCGGGATTTCGAAACCGACACATCTCGTTTTCTTTGTCGATCCCTGCGGACAGGGGAGCGGGATGAATTGCGGGAAGAGGCAGATCTTTTTCGTCTTCGGTCTCTTCTGGGAGTACGTGAGCGCGATGAATCACTGCGGGAAATGGATCTAGCTCGATCACCGTAGTCAGGACTTCGTCTTTTTGGCCTTTTGCCATCACCCCGATCTGGGGAAGCAGAGCCACTCATTGAACGACGTCGTCTGTTTCGATCATAACGTTGTCGACGCGGCGGCGACCGAGACGAGGATGCGGATCGTGAGCGCGAACGACTCACATCTCTGGATGGTCGACGACCTCTGCGAGATCCAGCAGGGACATAGGAATCAAACTCACGCCTCGAGGGTTGATCCCAGTACCGATCTCGACTCCGTCGTCTGGGAGGGGGCGATCGACGCCTGTCAAAGTCCCGGCCTCCATGGCCTCCATAACCACCTCCTCTCCTTCCTCCTCTAGCCCTCTCACTACGTTCCTTGCGTCGTAATTCTTCCAGCTCCCGTTCCCGGGCTCGCTCTTTTTCTTTTTGTTTACGGGCCTCTTCAGCCGCCTTCTCTGCTTCGATCTGCAAAATACACACGTGCACAGGGGCACACGCTTATATTAGCATTAAAAGGGAACGATTTGGGGAAAACGGAATATAGCTAACCTTTTCTTGAATAAGCTCTAGTTTTTTTGCCTCCAGCAACTCTTTCGGAACGCCCTGGGCATTTTCCTGTGCGCTCAAGCAGAGTGACCACAAATCCTTACAAAATTTCGCCGTGTCTTTATCCAGAAATCCGGTGAGCTGGATCTGTAATGATTTGATATCAGGCTAGAATGAGGATGAAAAATTTACCGTTAGTAACAGCAGTCTGTTGCGATGACATGTGGGAATGGAAGGCCGCTAGACATACATATCGTGAACCTTCCAAGAGGTTGAAACAAAGCTCAATGACGACGTCATCCTCGTTGCCTAGAATCTCGGATATTTTGCCCGCAATCCACCTGCAGGAGGATAAAACAGTTAGAGAAGGTCTGGGGAGGTGGATAAGAAGTTGGAGCTCGGGTGAACTCACTTTTTCATGACTTCGATATTGACCTTTGTCATATCCACTTTCCGGCTGAATTCCGGAGGGAATTTGGTCTGCCTTAGCAGCTTAGCATCCACACGGTTTGCCATCTCAGCTATTGTGTGCCTTGAGGCCTGTGAAGAAAAGCAAAGACTGTCAAAATGATGAGGAACGCGTAAAGCTGTTGTAGTGCAGTGACGAGACTGCGTTAAAGGTTTCTGCCACTACCCGTATCCTCGGAAGAAGGTCGGACCGAGTATCTCCGGGGAGAGGAAGCATCAATATTACCTGATTTGGAAACAGTGAAGGTACGAGATATGAATAATTTAGGTGTTCAGGGCTAACAATATATAACAGATATGACTCCTCTATTGTTCCCTCTTTCATTCAACAGAAAATGCAAACACTAAATTCAATGAAGCTGCCCGCTGTAAGGACAATGTCATACAGAGTAGAGCATGTGAGAACATCTCTACCAATCAACTTTATCGACCTGCCAGTTCTTGTAAAACCCGATTCACGCCCTCCCTGCCTCGAAGTAACTCTTCATCGATTCTGCCATCTTTGTGAATTGCTTTGATTTCGTAATGCAGCTCCACAAGCTCCGTCGCTAGACGGAGATCATTATTCGGCTTTTTTGTAGTTTGCCCGGATAGATCTTTATCCCTGGCCTGAGAGTCTGGCGGTGATAATCGTTCATTGACTGTGACTAGATTCAAAGCATCGTTATGTTCCTATTGCCACAGATGTCAGTTTGATATTGTTTTAATTGCTGGACTTGGTGATCGGAAAGGTGTCGGCCAAGTGCTCCCCCTTCTTATACTTATTGGCTATTCGAATCATCGATAGGTAAGCAAGGATACACGTACGCAGACTCGTAGCGATGTCAGATCAGATAGAATCTCTGCTACTTTCATTATTATTGTGTACTGTGTACTCTGTGGAGGTCTGTGGGGATGAAAGGGAACCAAATTCTCCCCACACAACCCATTAATAATACGTCACTGTGGTTAATGTAATGTGTGGGATCAGCAAGCCTCAACTCTTGGCACCAATGTGTGTTTTAAGTATAGAGGTAATCAGCCTCTAATATTGATCGCTGGCGATAGTATACAGACCCTATTTTGGGTTCTATTATTTCGACTTAGCAATAAGAAGCTGGGAGAAACGGCGAATAATTAAGCGGCCTAGCATGGCATCTATGTATGTACAGTGCCTGTTGGTTTGTGGGGCTCTCCTTCTATTATTGGCTTTGGAAACAAGAAACATAACAGAGAAAAAAAAGAGAATAAGTAAAGGAAAAGATCGGGTCGATTCTCAGAAGCCTCCTATGTTTTCCTACAATTTGATAAACCTGGTATGTTGGTCAAGCTCCTTTTGCATGTTAGAGAGTCGGAGACGAGATCCGAACCTCGGAGAATCCGAGATGAACTCCGCAACATCGGCGTATCGTGGGCGGCTACTAAGCCGAAAGCTAACTACAACCTACTCTGTGCTTAAATAAATTAGTTTCTCCCACCCTCCCCTCCACCACCCCCTGTCAATTATTTTTGAAAGGGAGAAAAGGGACAGTAGGAACCAAGTCCAGCAATCACAATGGCAGCCACAATCAGAGCCAATTGCCGAAAGGTCATCTGTATCGGCAGAAATTATGCGTATGTCTTCTTTTCCCCTCATTGACTTCGACGTGACACCCGGATCGGACCTTTTCCGGCTAACAAATTGAAAACCTGGGGCTCCAGCGACCACATCACCGAGCTCAACAACACCAAGCCCAAGCAACCTTTCTTCTTCTTGAAGCCTTCATCTTCGATCCTCTGTCCCGGCGAGGGACCCGTTCTGCGCCCCCGCGGCACAAAACTACACTATGAGGTGGAATTGGCGCTGGTGATGGGCAAGACAGTTCGGGACCTAGACCCGAATGACGAAAAGGGAGCTCTGGATGCGATTCACAGTTTGTTTCCCTCCCTCTCTCTCCCCCCCTCTTTTTTACCAACCAAATGCTACGCCATAACGTTGTCGCAAAGTGCACGACGTGGATGCGCGGAAACAGAACCCCGCTAACTCGGAAAAATGTAATCTTGTCATCCAGGCTACCTCCTTGCTATTGATATGACAGCTCGTAACGTCCAAGAAGAAGCCAAGAAGAAGGGCCTCCCCTGGACAATCGCCAAGGGCTTCGATACCTTCCTGCCTGTTTCGTCCGAAATTGCCAAGTCGCAGATCCCAGACCCTCACAATGCGTTCCTGCGGCTGAACGTTGGCTCTGAGGCTCGCCAGGCGGACTCGACGGGTCTCATGCTCTATCGTATTCCCCGTTTGTTAGCAGAGATCTCTAGGGTTATGACCCTGGAAAAAGGAGACTTGGTCCTGACCGGCACACCTAAGGGTGTGGGCGAAGTCAAGGCGGGCGATATTATGACTGCGTCAATTGAGGTGGATGGAAAGGAGATTGAGGAGGGAAAGATTCAGGTTGAGGTTAAGGAGAGGGATGGCAGGTATGATTACGCTGAGACTTAGAAAGGGTATAGTGATTGCGCTGGGTTAAGTGAAAGAAGGAACAGAGAGGGAGGAGAGAGCAGCGTTTTGCCTTGTATGATTAACTGGCTGTAAACAGAAGAATTACATATGTACTGTACTGCATACGTACATATTACTTACTTAGCATACACATAAACCATACATACGTACATACATACCTATATTGAACGAATAGGATGGACTTTGTACGTCACCGGGTCAATGAGCATAGCTGAAAAAACAAAAAAAGGAAAAGAAAAGGAAAAGAAAAGGAAAGGAAAGGAAAGGAAAGGAAAACGTGATAAGTTTATGGAAGTTCCGGCACAGACACATATGCTGCCATCAATGCATCCTCATCCTCCTCATCAATAGGTACAATAGGGATGCATCTCCTCTTCTTATTAGCAGGAATAGCAACAGGTCTTCCCACCAAGTCCACGCCCCCCGATGAAGAAGGTGGCATTGGCATTGGCATGATTCCGCTCTCGTCAGCAGTAGCAACAATAGTAGCAGCAGCAGGGCTCACGAAAACATCCTGTCTACAATATAGACTCTGATCCGCATAGACATCACCTTCTCGGTCAGCAATCTCTTTAATAATAGGAACTACCTCCTCCCATGAGCAATTGGAATTCGCACACTCAATACGCCCCTCGATTGTCTTTTTCAAAAAGTCCGGGGTACGCAAGCCGCTCAAGAACATTGTCACAAACCGACCGTCCTTCCCTATATCCTCCTTTATATCCGGTGATAGGTCGTCCCAGATCCTTTCAGCATGGGAGAGATATTCAGCGAGGCTTAATTGATCTTGGACCAAGGTCCGACATAAATCTGTACTAACCGAGTCATGACTGGTGTGTTCATTCCCAATCATAGGATTATTTTGATTCGTTTGGTCATTGTATTGACCCTCTAGATCGTCAGAGGATCCTCCCCATGTGGTCGAAGAAAGTATTCGGTTTGGAGTCTTTCTCGAGAGTGAGGGAATTGAATCAGGAACGAGGATATCTGCACCCGAGTTTTGCTTGGAGTCTGGAATAGAGACTAGAAGTTAAATAGAGTATATAGGTAGAACAGAAAGTGAAAAAGAGTGAAAGTGATAATTGGTTGGTATTAGTAAGGTTAGTAGCAGTATAGTTACTTAGTTATGGACTGCTGTGGGAGCATTGATAGGAAAAGTTGTATAGGCGTTCTTTGTTGTTATCCACTTACTTTTCATATTATTATTAATATCATGTTTATTCACTTCATCTTCAAATAAACCATTCTCACTCCCCTGCTTTGCTACTGCCATTGCTGGCTCCCTCCCCCAAGTGTTGATCGTTGGCCTCTGTAACATAGACTTGCACCCCACATGGGCATGTAATGTAGTGTTGTCACGCTCAGCGGCCTCGAGCCTCCCCTTAAGAAGGACATTCTCTGCCTCTAATGACTTGATCCTTTCAATAATCGCCTCGAGTTGACCTTCAACCTGGGAGAGTCTATTTGAGATGTTGTTGTGCTCGCTGGCGTGCTGAAACACCTGGTGCACTAGCTCATTGATGGTCTGGTTTAGTGTGCTGAGAGTGTCGGTGGTAGAAGAGAGATCGGCTCTTGCACTGTCAATCTGATTGACAAGTTGGATATGTTCGCGTCGGATCTCGTGTGCCCAAAGGATGGAAGTAACGTTTGTATTCCATTTGCGTTCCCCCGACTTTTCCATTGAAGGTTTTTGTTGATGATCTTGTTGCTGATGGTAAGTCTGAGATGGGTAAAAAAAAAATTCCCCCCTACTTATTCCTGGCCCTCTACAAAGTAGTTACATTGAACATTACTTGGGTCCTTAAATTTTCTTTCCCCCAAAATAATGGCATGCGCTCCAGATTAACCAAACGGAATGGTATTTACCTCTTGTCTATTTGCTCCATACTATAAAGCAGGTATACAACCACCCCAAATCCATGATCATGCATGTATGGCAGGCAGGTATTTATCCACCCAATAGCCCACAGGGAAAAAAAAAGCCTGAATGAACAAACCACATTTTGGCACGGCCTCTTGGTTTGGAAACCAGCATCAAAGCCTTCCTTGACCAATAAGGGCGAGCAGCGTACACGGTAGGAAAGAAAAAAGAAGAAAAAAAATAAGGAAAATTGTTGGAAGAAACGATTCCAGAAGAGAATCATGAATTACAGCAATAAAAATCGCACAAGCATGTCGCATCTCCATAAGCATATAAAACAAAGGAAACCATGAAACAGTAGTTGATGGAGACCTATGGGAGCTATAACACCGCTATAGCCCCCACCAACCACTGATGACACAAAAGAAAAAGGAAATGCTGGAGATACAGAAAGCCACTTTTGAAGGATTCTCCTTTACCAAGAGAAGCGCAATGATATCAAAACTTCTTTTTCTTTCCACCGCAACTCACCCTTGGAGCGTTATTGGCAACTGCAATCGTAATCCGCATAGACAGACATTAGGTGGCTCGGGGGTTAGGGAATTTAGATGAGGTCTATATGAAAACCGAATTAGTATGCTTGGGACGTAGGGGGTTTTTATGAAGTCAAGGTCAATCCACTTACCGGCAACGTTCATGGGCATCTCCTCGATCTGGGTGCTGTAGAACTGTTCAATCTCGCGCATCATACGGACGTCATCAGCAGTGACGAAGTTGATGGCAACACCCTTACGACCGAAACGACCACCACGACCGATACGGTGAATGTAGTTCTCACGGTTGGCGGGCAAATCGTAGTTAATGACCAGGGAAACCTGCTGGACATCAATACCACGGGCAAGGAGGTCAGTGGCAATGAGAACACGAGAGGATCCAGATCGGAACTCCTTCATGATAACATCACGCTGGGCCTGCTCCATATCTCCGTGCATGGCAGAGACAGTGAAGTCACGGGCAGTGAGCTTGTCAGTGAGCCAGTCGACCTTGCGACGGGTGTTGCAGAAGATGACAGCTTGAGTAATAGTGACAGTCTCGTACAGATCGGAGAGGGTGTCAAGCTTCCATTCCTCCTTCTCGACGGCAATGTAGAATTGCTTAATACCTTCGAGAGTAAGTTCCTGCTTCTTGACCAAGATACGGACGGGGTCGCGCATGAACTTGGTGGTGACCTCAAGGACATCCTGGGGCATGGTAGCGGAGAGCAGGACAACCTGGGTGGACTGAGGAAGAAGCTGGAAAATGTCGTAGATTTGCTCAGTGAAACCACGCTGGATATGGTTGTTAGTTCGTTGGCACCGTCAAGAATAGTAGCGTATGTTATAAACTCACAGAAAGCATCTCATCGGCCTCGTCGAGAATGAAGAGCTTCATCTGGTCGGTCTTCAGGACACGACGCTGGATCATATCGTGGATACGACCAGGGGTACCGACAACGACTTGAGGGCCCTTGCGGAGAGCCTCCACGTCATCGCGGACGGCAGTACCACCGATACAAGCATGGCTTTCAATGCTCATGAAGTCACCAATGGCAATGACGACCTTCTGGATCTGCTGGGCCAATTCACGGGTGGGGGCAACAATGAGAGCCTGGCAAGCCTTGACATTGGCGTCGATCTTCTGCAGAGCGGAGATAGAGAAGGTGGCGGTCTTTCCAGTACCGGACTGGGCCTGAGCGATAACATCGTTACCTATGGTTTATTAGCTTCAATCCACCGCTGTGTACCAAAAATTTGTCAGGAGACTTACCCTTGATAATGGGCATGATGGCACGCTGTTGAATAGCGGAGGGGCGCTCGAAACCATAAGCATAGACACCTAGAAGCCAAAAGAACCCCGTTAGAACTACTTTACTCATCACGGCTTATTGAAACGGAAGAAAATTTTTATTACATACCGCGAAGCAACTCGGGCTTAAGGCTCATGGAATCGAAAGAGTCGATAACCTCATCGTAGTTAGATTCGATTTGGCCTGAAAATTTCAAAAATACTTGTTAGATAGGTTCATTATGAAAATGCAAAAAAAAAAGTTTTTCTTTTCTTTGCCTTCCCCCTGTGTTTGATAGAATATGATGTTGTAGTGCGAGGCGAGGTCTCGTCTTTTCGACTCTGTTCTTTTTTTTTTTTTTTTCCGACGTCGAAAAAAAGACCCCTGCCACAAGCGAAGAGCAGGAGGGAAGACTCGAAATAATAATAAAAAAGAAGAAACGGGAGATAGAATTAGAGCCACCTACTCTCGGGAACCTCCTCCAATCCTTTGTCAGCCATGATTGCGAGTGTTGTTTTGGGGTGATCACAGAAAAGAACTGTGATCGATTAAGACGGTGGGGTTTTGGGTAAGAAGTTGAAGGGTTTTGTTAGCGACAAGTCAAGCCCAGCGGGGTCGCAGTCGCAGAAAATCTCAAAGTCAAAAATGACTTCTCTTTTACTAGATGATAAAAAGCTAGAACCACAGGTCTCCTGAAGAAGAGACTTTCTAGGAACTAGGAATAGGAGTAGTTGATAAGAGTTGTAAAAAGTGAGAAGTGAAAGAGGGTAAAAAAAAGAAGACAAAAGTGTAGTGGATCTTCTGGTGGGAAATAATAAGGCGATGGGGGGGAAGGAACAATTTTTTTTTTTTTTTTTCTTTCACTTCTTACTCGTCCATACTCTTTTTCCCCCGTTTGCTATGTGCCCTGTTGGTAATTTTGGTACCACCTTTCTGCCTAACCGATACCCACCGCCTTCTCCATTCAGAACATACCTACGTCTACCTCGTGGAGATTTTTTTTTTTTTTTTGCCTTCGAATGTCATGACAAAGAATGCTCCATCGTCACTTTAGGTAATACTAATATTCCGATTTGAGTCACGGCTTTCTTTCCCTTGACTCGGTACCAAATAACATATCTCTGTTTTCCCCTTTTTAAACTTTACAATTCATTATTGTGGGCAGCGCGGACTCTATACCTTACCTAGGCACTGTGTTTGTATACTGTGCCATTGATTTATTGGCCTGTTTGGCCCCACCTAAAAAAAAGTTTAAGAAAGAGATTGGAAGCAACTTAAAACTCAAGGCAGAAAAAGGCAAAAAAGTAATAGGGAAAAAACGAATAAAAAAAAAATATTCAAAGAAGGCACACAACAGACCACAAAATGCCTGACATCACATCACTCCATCGTCATACTCTAGATGAAGAAATTGTGAATGACTCAATTCCGAGTCATCCTTTGGGAGTCAAACCCAGTGGCAATGCCTTGCTTGCCGAAGAGAATCTTCGCGATGCGATTGGGGTCTTCAATATTTTGCCCGATGAACTGATCTTGATGTTATTAGAGTATTTGGATGTCCAAAGTCTCCTCCAGATAGGCCAGACATGTAAGGCATTCTATGCCTTTACAAGAGCGGAGGATCTGTGGAAGACCCAATTTATCAGGTAAGGGTTCATAGATTAGATACTATACTTTTCAAAGTAGTGGTTTTCGTTTTTCTCTCTTTTTTACATCCTCAATCTCTTTCTAGGGTAGTAGAACTAGTAGCATATATCTAGCAACCTTGTACTAAAGCTACATCTAGGGACCCTCCTACCTCTTTCACTTGGAGAGGAACATGGCGCACCACATACCTTAATTTACCTCCGTCCAAAGTCTCCTACCTGGACTGTTCGAACCTATATTCAGATACCCTCCATCGTCCTTTCTACTGCGCACACATTCCTCTGGAACCTTACGCCACCAAAATCCCCCCAAGGAATCAGATAACCCGCTTGCCAGACCTTTCCCCGGAGGAATTTCATGAAAAGTGGAGCGATACACCGTTCATTCTAACGGAGCCTGTGAAAGCATGGCCAGCCTATCGTACCTGGTCGGTGGACACCCTGCGTGCCAACTACCCTGACACCCTATTCCGCGCAGAGGCAGTTGACTGGTCGTTGAAAACATACGTGGATTACATGAAGAACAATTCGGATGAAAGCCCGTTATATTTGTTTGATCGAGCATTTGTGCCGAAGATGGGCTTAAAGGTTGGGCCCTTGGATCAGGAACCCGATACCACGTATTGGCCCCCACCATGCTTCGGAGAGGACTTCTTTTCAGTCTTGGGAAATGATCGACCCGATAGACAGTGGCTGATTATTGGGCCGGAGCGATCTGGAAGTACCTTTCACAAGGACCCTAATGCTACCAGTGCTTGGAATGCAGTCATCCGTGGCTCTAAATACTGGATCATGTTCCCTTCTTCTTCTAAGTTCCCACCGCCACCCGGGGTTTATGTTTCGGAGGACCAAAGCGAAGTCACATCTCCTTTGAGTATAGCAGAATGGCTTTTAGGCTTCCATGCAGAAGCTCGACAGACTCCTGGCTGCGTCGAGGGTATTTGCGGGGAGGGAGAAATCCTTCATGTCCCCTCCGGGTGGTGGCACCTTGTGGTCAACCTCGAGCCCGCCATCGCGATCACACAAAACTTTATCCCCAGAGCTCATCTCCCCGCAGCTCTTGATTTCCTCTCCAACAAGGCCGACCAGGTGTCTGGATTCCGAAAAGATGTGGATAATCCCTACGAGCGGTTCATGACGAAAATGCGCCAATCTCATCCGGAATTACTAGAGCAGGCATGTGAAGAGCTTAAAAAGAAAAATGAGGGCAAGAAAAGAAAGTGGGACGAAATTGTTCATGGAAAAACGGATGGGGACCACACAGCCGCTGAGTCTCAAACTGGCGGCTTCAGTTTTGGGTTTGGAGATGATGACAGCGACGCAGAAGTTCCATGATCAAAGAGTGGGCATTCTAATTACGCTATGTCTGGATACATCCACATACAAACTGTCTATGAAATAAATGAAATACGAATGATGGGCCATTCAATTAGCCTCCGACTCAGTCCTGGAGCAGAACGGGAACCCAACCTTTCGCCCCGCCCCTTTGCAAGTGTGGAGTTTCATTCAATGACAAGCAACCGATTTGGTGGCAGAAATATTCTCCCCAAATGCGAGGTACCCCACGAAAGCACCCGCCGCAACCGCAAGCATAATTAGGCCGTTATAAGTCATGAATAGAAGCCTGTAGCAGTTGAGTATCTAGGTGTTGAAAGATAGAAAATTTAAGAGAGAAACGGAGCCAACTTACATAATAAAGAAGCTATAGAACACCTGCACCGCGTACAATGCAGCCATGGTGATTTTGCCTTGGCGCTCGATAGACCTTTTGTTATCCCTTCCTATAAGTAGCGGTGAGCCTTCGTCGGGGACTTGATTTTGATTTTGAGGGTTATTATTGGCGGTGGCAGATTCGTCTGCGATCTCATTGCCTTTATAGTGAGCGTCAATGAGAGCTCTAGTGCAGCAATGGAAGACATGTATCTCAAGAGCTAACAGGGCAAGCTAAGAGAACGGGGAGAGAATTCGAGTACCCAATATAGTTTTGGAATCATTTGATCCCGTATAAAAAAGGAGAAGTAAGAGATAGATAGTAAACTTACCACCGCTTGCCGAGATCGAAAACGCACTTAGCCGCCGAGCATGGGCGATCTCGTACTGACGAGTGAGCTGTCGAACGCCCTCGTAGCCCGCGGTCAAGAGCACGATGACGACGAGGGAAACAAGAAGGGAGAGGGGTCCGGTAATTCGCCATCTAGAAAAGATGATGCATAGGTTTTCCGTGGACCAGGTAAAGAGCATCTACAGAGAGCGTTGGGCGTTAGTTTTACTGATAAGTAGCTAGCTGGTACATAAAACATCGAACATTACAAGTGACATGCTCAAAAAGCATGTCTCACCCCAATCAACATCGCTAAGAGGGAAGTGCTCACGTTCATGTTACACTTTCCACCCATATCCATGTCGCCATGGTCCATATCCATATTATGGTGATGCATCTCCATTTTGCTGATCTCCCGGGTTATCTGATCGTCCTCCGGGTAGATAGTAGTATATCGATGAAATGGTATGTGTGATATAGGCTTAAGATATTTTCAAACTATTTTCAAAAATAGGACAGAACAAAACAAAAATCTCCCCACAAAATTCCGAGGAAATAGATAGCTAGTGATGGAATGAGACGATGGCGATGATGGAGATCACTCAAGGGAGGGAAAGGGAGCTTGAGCTTAAGGTTAGTTAATGATTAGCCAGCTAAGTTATTATTAATGAATAGTTAACTGGCAGCCGGGGGATAAAAGACATTAATGCAAACAACGCAAACAACGCCGTCGATAAGATCGACGACGATCCCTAATGCGGAAATAATAACTTTCGCTCTCCTACTCCTCCTCATCTTGAGAAGAATCGCCGATACACAGCCACCAATTACCATCACCGACGTATCCAGTCAAAGAGTGAAAACCCCATCGTAAAGGAGTCGATCGCATCATAGAGTTTAGAATAGAAGAATCGATAGATAAGACAGGGGAACGATGACCGAATCCGCTCCCGCAGTGTCTTCATCCGGACCCGGCGCACCGACTGCCGTAACGACCCCTGCAACAGCTGCAACAGCAACGGCTCCAGCGACAGCGATAGCATCATCATCGTCATCTAACAATGGGACTCAAAACGGAACTCACGCGACGGCAACCACAACGGTGTCTAGTGGTAGTGATGCGCCGGAGCAGCAGACGAGGGTAAACCGTGGGCTTCCCTACTACGAGAAGCTCCGACGGGAGCTGCGGGACACTTTACAGAAGAAGCGATTAATGGATAAAAGCATGGTTGGTTTTATTCCCATATTTTTCTCTTATTATTGTCTTTCGTCCGACAGGCGCACCCTGTCCTCTCGAGGATAATTGATGTCAGATAGCCGACGACTAATCACTATCCTTGGAATATGAAAATACATAGGCCCAACTCGAGGATCAAATATATCGCTTTGAACAATCCTACCTTGAAGAGACTACAGCCGGAAATATCATCAAGGGATTTGACACCTACATCAAAGGTTCCTCTAGCGGTTCCGGCCTCGGCGCCAGCGGATTATCCCTCTCTTCGGGCGTAGGCACGGCATCAAGACGCAAAGCCCAGGTGACAGATAATGACCGGGTTTTTTCCCGGAGCTCAGCGAGCTTCATGCGCGTATGTGGATTCTCTTTCTCTCTCGCTCTCTCTCTATTTATATATATTTATATATTACCCAACCCCATCTAAACTCAATCGCGTGATTTATTACCGCAAAGAGTAACAAGTATATGTCTAACCCTTTCCTCTATTTTATGCTATTTAGGACTCCCCCGCTCCTTCATCCACGCAAACAACACCTTCTCATGCTCCTACTCCAACATCCACATATAACGGATCGAACGGAAAACCAAATAATGGCGACGCATCATCTGCCACAGGGAGCGTCAAGGGCTCATCCTCGTCGAAGAATAAGAAGAAAGCGTCAAATAACAAGGATATTAAAAATGACGATGATGGGGATGATGAAAAACCTCCTTCTAAGCGATTGAAGATCAGCTATGGGAGGGATTAAGAAAATAAACTTTAATTCTCCATCGTTTTTCCCCCTCCCATTCATTCTCGCTTGATACATACAGCCTTGTCTTTTCCCTTCCTATTTTTCTCGTCTTCTTCTTTTTAGAATCTGGAGCTTGGGCGCATTAAAAAAAAGATTTAATATTTCTGGGGGCTATTGGTTTACCGAATTAGGGAGCATGTTCCTTTTTTTTTTATATATCTCTCTACATTTTCATTGCCCTTCTTCTCAGTGTCCTTGTGGAGTATCTCTTTCCTACATTGGTGATATCCTCTCATGTTATTATTATTGTATTGTACGAAATGAACCCTCTTGAATTTGCAGAATAATCGCTGCATATTTTTCATTCCTAGTTTTTTTGATCTCTTCTCATGCCTCATACCTGAACTAATTCGGTTAAAGTGAAGTATAATACTATAGTACTGCCCCTATTGCTTGATAGACAACTAGATAGAGTATATGAAATAAAAAATAGATATCAGCGACGCAACAAATAGCAAGAAAAAACAATTATAGATCCAGCTGCAACCTATAAGTTGCAACCTCAAAGGGTCTCAATTCAATATGGATTCTCGAGAAATTTACTTCCTTCTCAACATCCAAGGACACCTGGTCGTCCTCGAGAATGTTACACTTCCAAGCCTTTTTAACGAGGAATTGGGACGTAATGGCCCCACGGCTCTTTCCACCAAGAGATTCATAGACACGAATAATGATGCTCTTGCCCGGACGTCTTGGGAGGTTATCGCTCGAGACATCTTCATCGTCTTCACCGCGTTTGATAACGTCGAGAATGAGGGACGAGGAGCCGGTAACAGTTATTCCATCAAAGTTCCCACGGTTGCTGTTCTTTACATCCGGGGAGGGTTGGAGGACTAGTGGCTGGTTGAAGTTATAGCCTGCTCGGACGGTGCGGGCATCTAAAGGTCCAGCATGTGGCAGAATCGCGTAACGGATGTGGTGGCGGCCCATGTCAGCGTGAGCATCTGGCGCCTTAGGAGCGCGGAGCAGAGACAGGCGCATGAGATTTCCACATGTTGCGAAACCGTATTTCGAGTCGTTAAGAATAGAGACTCCGTACCCATACTCAGAGAGGTCAGCCCACTTGTGGCAACAAACTTCGAATTTGGCCATATCCCAACTACAGGCACGTTTGGTTAGCATAATTCCATCCTCCCCGGGCCAGAGAGGAAGCAAGAAAAAGACTTTACATACCTAGTATTATAGTGAGTAGGACGCCTGATGATGCCATATTGAGTTTCATATGAGGCCTCAGTGTTGGTTATATCAACGGGGAACTCAACCTTAAGGAATTTCTTATTCTCCCTCCACTCAACTTCGGTTTCGAATTCGACATATGACGGCTGGTCAATAAAATGTGCTGCCAAACTAATGGTAGTTTTGGCCCAGCTGTTTTGGCTTATCTGGGTCTCAGTGACAACGCTCACACGGCATGGATCTTGTTCAGTAATGGTGGTTTTCCCCGACTTTAACTCCTTACGGGACTCGAGATGGTAGACTTCGACATCCCAAGCTTGCCAATAGAGTGGCTTATCATCAAAAATTACTAATTGCCCAGCTTTGCCATCCTTGGCGATCACTTCACGGTCCGCTCCTATATCAAATAACGATACGATGACACCGTTCTGTACATCGACCCGAAGCTTTCCATTTTGAAGACGGAATACACCGGGCCGGATCTCAGTCACTGTTGCAGTGAAGGCTGTCTTAGAATCAATGCTCGAACATGAGATATGTCCTGTGTCTCCCCGAGCAACGGCATACTTTGAAATAGCTGAGGTTGCAAACTCTGCGGGGACCTTGACAACCTCAGATCGTGGCCAGGGCAACGTGTTGATTGCAGAAAGGCTCTTGTTGCTCTCTCTGTCTCCTTCATATGTATATCCTAGCGCTTTGAGGGCATCCTTCCTCAACCTCAAGCCAGTTTCAAAGATTTTCGCATATAGCTTGTCAGAGTCATCATAGCACATTTCGATAGAACTACCCGGAAGACAATCGTGGAATTGACATAGGAGAACTCCTTCCCACATGTCATCAATATCTGTCTTTGGGTATTTATAGTTGCTATTCCTTCCTAGAGAAGCATAGGTTGCAAGAAGCTCAACCTCACGGAGCATAAACTCGGCTCGGCGGTTGTTGCGCTTATTGTTCGCCTGCGTTGTGTATGTGCCACGGTGTAGCTCAAAATAGAGCTCCCCATACCAGGTGGCAAAATTAACGCCATTTGCAGCCTTGTCTTCAAGTCTTGCGAAAAAGTCATCAACCGATTCCCCCATCTTCACGCGTGGAAGCAAGCCCGTCTTATCACTGAGTCCACGACAACGACGTAACTTTTCCAAATGCTCGAACGTAGGGCCTCCGCCACCGTCTCCCTTACCGAATACCAGAAGTGACGTGTTGTCTTGGTCCATAGACTTGTGTTGAGTCACACTGCGCTTCACATCACCAAAGTGAGCGCTAGCGGTGTACGTTTCTGACGGCGCCATGTGACATATGACTTGGCTACCATCAAGTGAGACCCATTGGAAAGTTGTATGGGGGAAATTATTGATATTGTTCCAGCTAAGCTTCTGTGTAAAGAAGCGGCCCATCCCTGCGAGCCGGCAAAGTTGGGGAATTTGAGATGAGTAGCCGAAGGTATCTGGGAGCCAGAACGTTGCGCAGCGCTCTCCAAAGTTGCTTTCGAAGAACCTTTGCCCATAGAGAAACTGCCTTACCAACGATTCCCCGCTTGGCATATTAGTGTCGTGCTCAACCCAACTTCCACCAATTGGTTGGAAATGACCCTTTTTCACCCACCCCTTCACACGATCAAACACGGAAGGATAGTATTGCTTCAGCCACTTGAATTGTTGCGCCTGTGAGCAGGCGAACCGATGCTCAGGATAGCGCTCCATGAGGTCGCACTGGTTTGACCACGATCGAGCAACTTTACGTTTGGTCTCTGCCCACGGCCATAACCAACAAGTATCTATATGGCAGTGCCCGATCGCATATACGATTGGTTGTGTATCAGTTTCATAGACATCTGGCGAGTCGACTCTATCCCCCAAATATTTTTGAGCGATTCTACGACCCTCTTTTATGGACTCTTGGCTCCCATTGCCCGCAATGAAGGCATCCATGATAGAATTAGCCACCACATTAGCATGGTGCGACTCCCAGCTATCGCCTGGGAACTCCCTAGCAGCATCTGAGCGCTATTAGCTAAATGGGATAGTAGAACTGATGACGCGCAAATTACTTACCGCCAATAATCCAAAAGTCATAGAATAACGCCCGGGCCTCCACATTTACGGCGGTTATGCGTGCGGTGTGCAGCGTAAAGTACTTATCCGGTGCCGGGGGTTGAATGGAGTCCCCACCTGGCGCATTGCCAAACATGCCATTACAAGCCATTTCAATATAAAAGATGTGCTCTTTCCCGTCACGCCACGCGTCCGGGATGACCCATTCAATACGCTCACCCCGACCGGTGAGACCCTGCAAAGGTCGACCATCTTCGGTCCAGACCATGCCCTCATTGTCGGCATCCCAGTGGAACTCCAGTCGCTCCTTTCGGCGCATATCCTCCGGAATGGTTAAGCGAATCCGGAACCAATGAGTGGACCAGCTAGGGCCAAATGAGGCACCAATGTGCGTGGGCTTGAATTCATGGGACGTAGCCTCCTTGAAAAGTGGGCGCTGGAGATCCGGGACGGAGTATACGGAGAGCTTGACATGATTTTCGTCCGAGTTAACAGCCTCGAATAACTTTCTAGAGCCGACAATTAGCGGTGTGGCATGATAATCCTTCCTTCAAATGTGGGGTTGGTAGAGAATGAGAGACTCGTGATATTCAATCAAAGGTAACGTACCCAATAAGATTTTCCTTTTCATACTGGCCCCTCGACGAAAATTGGTTTAAACGTTCTGTGTAGATACTTCTGATGCGTTGGCCAACAGGACCAGTGGGTGCTCGAGGCAGAGAGCTGGGAACTTGTCGGGGAACGTCTCCACCCATGTTAGCGGGCCCAGAAATCCGAATGAGACAAGGGGAGGTAGAGTAGGAGAGCAATAGATAACAATACAGACGGAAATTGGGAGGACAAAAATTTTTAGGCTAAAGAGAGTTAGAGAAGGGGGGGGCTCTTGAAGAAGCAAGAATAAGAAAATGAAACGAAAGGTGGAAGAGGAGAGCGCTTATTCCCTACAGCCAGGGCAGGTGACGTTGTTTTGTTGCGGTTGCATGCGGAGAAGTGTTAGAAATGGCGGGGAAACACACCAGGAATGCACCCAGCCGACAAATTGCATCCACGCTTCTGCAGGACAGGGTATTATTTCGTCATCTGAGTTCCCTAATATTAAAGCTCTCGTAGAGGGGCCTTTTTTTTTTTTTTTTTTTTTTTTTTTTTCTACTGTCCTTGCTTTGTTGTTCGGTAATGCGTTTGTTTGTTTACACTTGGAGTTGGTTTGGTACCAGGTATGTATAATTGTTTTAGGAGCTACTCTCTTTTTCTTCCTCCCCTCCTCTTCAATACAGCTTGATAATGGATCAAATACTCCGGAGTACAATCTTTGACGCATTGACTCACCCCAATGGTTCCCCTCGGCATTAAAAGTAGGCATTACACTATAATGTTCACGGATCTTTGTTATGAGGGGTATTGGACAGGGTTCAGGATCCTCTTTTATTTAGGTAACCAATAACTATTCATCGAGTGTCAAGTTGAATTTCCGGTCCCTGGATCAAGGTAGAAGAGCTCGTAATTTATATATCTGGGTAAGTGGCGTTATAAAATGAGAATAATTAATAATGCAATATAACCAATGAATACCATGAGGCCCCATTTCCTCATATCCACAACGCCTAACATGACCAGAGATATCAAAAAGGCATGCCAGCCAAACATGAATTCGGCAGGGAAAAAAAAAAAAAAAAAGGAAAAAGGCGCGCTAAAAGGGTTCAGAATAATAAATAATGAAGAAGAAGAAGAAGAAGATGATGATGATGATGATGATGATGATGATGATGATGAGGAGAGAGAGGGAATATATAGAGAGATCGGTTTTGAAAAGGATAATAATAATAATAAATAAAAAATAAGGTGGCAGGGAGAATGATAGACTCGTGTCAACCAGGACAGAAGAGGAGAGGAGGGGGAAGGGGGGGGAACAGAGGGAGAGGGGGAGAGAGAGAGAGAGAGAGAGAGAAAGGAGGGGATATAAGGTTTACAACAATGTGTGATGTTATATCCAGGGGTCAGCCTGTCTATACGATGTGTATGGGTTGACTGGCCCAACTAGACGGATTTGTGATTTCAATAGTGTGCGTTTTCGCTCGACTCTCGACCCAATCATTTTCTTTCGTGCACCATCTATAGCAATAAGTACCTGAGTGGTACCATCTTGTAATGCCCTAACACAGTCCCGCGTGCTCAGTTGTAACTGTGAACGAGCTGGTGGCCTTAGTGGGGGTGTCGCCGAAGATACAAACCCATTTGCGGATGGATTCTTTCGATATTTCGGAAACCGTACATTGTGATGCTGCCGATAGCTGATCCGCTTTCCGCGGCTGGGCTTCTCCCCAATAGCCGCGCCAAATTTTTGATATGGACTAATGGGGACTGCAAGTCGTTTCTTTCGATGATATGGAATAGGTTTCCTTTTAGAAGTTTCCCCTGTGGTTGATGACGTGGTCGACATAGAGAACTGTCGCATCTGGTCGCCGGCCTCTAGCGGGGACGGCGGCGCTGTGGATCCTCCCCGGTTAGAGCGACTACTAGTAGTAGATGGTGCTGTTCTTTGTGACGGAGCATAACCCCGCCTGTACTCCGGCGCCGTTGCTGGTCGCAATTTCCGTTTGGATGTATCCCTCTCGAGGGAGGATTTAGAGAGTCGTCGCTGGACATAGGAACGGATCGAGTTTCGGACATCATGCGCCAGAGCAAGACCGCTTTTATTGTCGGACGTGGATCGGGAGCGGCTTTTAGAGAAATCGAATGCGGATAGATTTAGCCTCCCACTATCCTTCCTCTGCGGGGGTCTAGCGACCAGGTGGGGCGAGTTCTGCTGAAGCGCCGACGGCGTTGCCAGTTCAGGGAAGAAATCCCATTTCTTCTCGCGAAAATAATGATTGGGACCGGCACGGTTTGCCCAGTGTGGAGGGCGGCCATAGCGGTCTTCTGCTAGAAAAGTAGTGAGGGCGAGGGAGGAAGTCCCTGGTTTTGTGTATGGTTCCACAGTAGAAACAGAAGGGTGATCTACAAGGTCGGTCAAATCATCCGAGCCGGAGCGGACGAATACGGGATAGCTCCCAGTCGAGACACTGGACTGGCGTCGGGTCTCAACATCATCATCGTCGTCGTCGTCATCGTCATCGCTAAAGCTCTCATCGGAACTACTGTCGTCACTCCAGGCTGTGCCACTCATGGATGGGGTGTCTGGTAGCGGTTTGGGCGGGAGTTCCGGTAAAGGTTTATCCAAGAATATATTTGCACGACTTGGTGAGAGGGGTGACTGCGGGGGTATCACTTGCTCCAGGCCCTCGAGAGATCGAGACGGTCTCACAGGAGGAGCCTGTCGACTGAAGGCATAGGTTGTTGGCGAAAGCATTTCTTCAAATCGAAATAAGGTCGTTAGGGTTTGCGGCCAGTGTTGGTGAGAAGATAGAAGAAAGGCAAAGGAGAGAAAAATGTACCTCCCCCTCTTTTAGAAGTGAGGGGGCTGAATGTATGTAAATGAGGAGAGCAAGAGAAGACGAAGAGAGTTTAAATGTAGATAAGAGGAGTAATCAGAACAGCACAGCTTGTGTGACGCAAATCAAATCGGATGAATTGGAGAGGGACCAAAAATGTGAACTTAAAAAAAGACAGACTAAGCAAGGTTCTTGGGCCCTCGTTGCGTTTTCTCTTTTTTTTTTTTTTTTTTTTCTTTTTCTTTTCGTTTTTCGTTTCTTTTCTTTTTTTTTTTTTTTGGTGTTGATTTTTCCTCTTGAATTCCTGGGCTCTTGTAGTTCTTTTTTTTCTTAGAATCTAGCCTTCTTTAAGTGTCGGCCAGGATGAGGATCACAAGACTCCTCGCCCCAGTCAGCTTGTCCGTTGCTGCAGGGTAAGTCTGTCTAACAGTGAATTCCAAGATACCATCTCTGTCAGGGAAAATGGAAGAGATGGGCAGTCGGGGAGGGTACCAGAGGGGGAAAGTGAAATCTGAAATGAAAGATAGACGGTGAGAGAGTTTATATTTATTTATTTATTTTTTTTCAAAAAAATAAAAATTGAAAGGAAAGGAAAGGAAGGAAGAAATAAGAATAGATATAAGATGGAGGGATAATAATAATGATTAAGAACCGGTCAGCAGCAGCTAGAGTAGTAGTAGTACATGAAGTAAACCATTACCCTAATAAATAATACCTCAGGGCTCTGAGCTCAGAAGAGTACTACTATAAATTAAATTTTTGTTTTGCTATCCCTAGATTCGTTACCGATTCTAGAGATAGTCAATACCTCCGGAGCATGGATCACCTAAAGCGAACCAAGGGCGTTGTGGGAGAAATAAGAAAAAAAAAAATACTAAAAAAATGAGTCCAGAAAAGAGAGGGTCCTAGTCTCCTGCAGGCTCATCATGGGCATTATAGGCACGGATAGCCTCATGAGTGTGACACATGAATGCAAGGGGATGTCCGGCGGAGTCCTGCACAGCCTGCGCAATGCTGACCATCATTGTCTTTGAATAAGACACTCTCCAAAGACACGGTTCAATTGTTGACACGAGTTATTTTTAAATTTTGGCCTCAGCTGGCGATAAGGAACAACAAAGGAGGTCAGACTGGATTGATTGTCCTGGACCCAAAGTGAGGGAACCTCCCTCTGCTGAAGTGGTCGTGAGTGGTTCGATCACAAAAGAAATAAACAAGAGCCACACAGGATGAAAGGAATCGCTCCGGGAGGCAGATCATCACCCACCTTAGTTCGCTCCACCACCCAAGGTAATTAATTAATTAATACACTTGGTAATATAAGTATTCTAACTAATATTTACCCGGCTCTGGATCTGTCGTTCATGCAGTGATATTAATCCCACCAGTGTTGTTGTTGATTGTTCTTATTTCCTTAACAATCATCCCCAAGTCTAAGGAGTTGCTTTATTTTTATTTATTATTTTTTTATTATCAACTATTCAGTTCATTCTCTAGTTCTTATTGTCCTCTCCATTGTCATGGTACGGGCTGAGTATAATCCCCTCGAGGTAGTACCAAGTTCGTGTAGGTGAGTAGCTAGCTAGCTAGCTTAGTTATCGAGATGAAATTCTGAAACACTCGAGGAACTTCTGGGGTTAAGATGGGAACCCGAATTTGGGGTTGAGTTGGGACTTAGGGGAGATGATAGATCACATTCCAATCAGATCTCTCTTTCTTCTGCCTTTCCTCTTCTGTTTCTCTCCCTTGTTCTCTTTCTTCTAAATTGATCGACTGTTAGCTGTCTTTCATCCTGAGTCCCGGAGTCTCTTCTCATCCAATCAACAATAGTAATATTCACGAATTAATTACAACGTAGGTATGTTGTTAGGCGATCGCTTCTGTGTGAATTCCTTCGGTTTGATCTTCTCGATTTATATTTTTCCCCTCCTCTCTTTTCCCTTTTTCCAGCTTTATTTTTCATTTCGGTTAGCGATCTTTTAGACCTAATGAAGGTGACATATATATTATCTATCATATTTTCTTTTTTTTTCTCTCCCCCCTCTCCTACCAACTACCAGCTTTCCCCCTCTAGGGGTTTTATTCCTTTTACCTGGATTCAAGGACGGGAATTAAAAGGGAATCATGAATAATCGAGAAAAAAAAGATATATAAATAATAATCTTCCACATAATCATATCTCCTCATGACCTCATGACCCAACTCAAGTCAGACAAACAACATCAAAGTTAAACCGTTGGAATCTGGACTTTCAACGGACTCGCTTCCGTCCTGTGCGCATACCCACCACCAGAGAAACTTTTTTAATTTAACTGACTCCACAGTTCGCCCAGGATCATCAGGGTTGGGCTACTTGGGTATCAGGGTTCGAGATGCCAAGTAATTCATCACATTATTCAGCCCATCACACTCATTTCATTCAAATAATTTAAACATTCTTACCCAGTCAATTAAGTGTGGGTTCTTAAAATCAAGTATTACACACGTATATGTAGGCAGTAGTCGCTACTCACTAAGTGACGGGTGAGGAGGATGGTATCCCTGGGCAATCAAAGCCCGACAGGAACACCACAGGAACACCCGCACCGGAGAAATAATGACTTGACTCCCAACCAACGCATACGCAAGCAAAAGCACCCCAGGAAACCCAATTCAGGTACGTAGTACCATCTCCCGTCCAGTCCACCACCAGGCGTCTTGGTAGCTAGAGGTACCTGAACTTAAAATATTTGGCCAATCAAGATCTTTCCCCTGGAATTGCGGTCAACATCAGCGTCTTCGTATCGTTCTTGTGGTTAAGTTGGGGTCGTGGTTGGGGCTGCTAGTGGCTTTTTTTTTTTTTTTTTTTCCACTTTTCTTTTTTCACTTTCGCTTCCTTCTCTCCATCCCTTGCTGCAGCAAAATATACACTTTGTATTTTATGTATGTAAATCCCCTATATCTAGTACACGGTCCGTCATTACATCGCGTATTCCATGTGATATCAGACTCGGAGTTATTCTTCCATCCACTAGCCGACCTTAAACTTCGGTTTAGATGAAATCTCATTTTTGGGCGATGGTTCAGGTCTTGGTACAACTATTTACTAGGTAGTTAACTTTAACCAGCTAATTAGTCCTCAAGAGTAACCTCTGACTGGCTAGGTCTTGCAAAGTAGCATATTCATGCCACTTATGACAATCACTATGCAATTATATGTGATCATAACCCCAGGATGCCAAATTCTTCGTCATCTACACCATTCAATGTATTTCTGTCAGCTAAGGAGGTACGTACCATTTCATGAAAACGACTACCTCATAATACAATAGTGAGTCTATCATACAATAGTGCTATGAGGTATTTTACCTGACATCCATGGATAGACCGTGCGCTCATGGTGATTAAAAAAAAAGCGTTGGACCTGCTTGCTTTGCCTTGTCAGTTCATTCCCCCCTTGTCTTTTCCAATCTTGTCTTGGAATTTGAAGATCACACGTCTTGAAGTCGTTTAGACTATTTTCAGGTTGGTGGGTACCTACCTGACTATTTGGTACTAACAAGGACTTTGGGTTCTTATCTCTCGCTTGACCCCGGAGAGAATGTGCCAACTCCCTTTCAAAACTAGGTTTTTGAAGGAGCCGAAGGTGAGATCGATGACAAACTAATTTCCACGTTGCTCGCTTAGGTCGCTCATACCTGTCCACTTGGTAGGTATTTACCTTTATTAATTATGAGTGATGACTACCTGCCTAACGATCTGTCCGGTGAGTGCTTAGCCCCCGTATCACTCCCACTGGCATGCGGATAGATTATCTATTTACCTACTACCGAATACTCTCTCAGTCCTCAGAGAAGGGGTCACGGGAGCTTCCAAGTCCACATTAAGGTTACTCTCATTATCCTCCTCATCTGGATCTACGTAATGGGTAACTCGATCACCTCGGCCCACCTACCCAACCCGCACTTACATCCTGTGTTTAGGTCCAAAACTTACTTAGGGAGGTAGGTATCCCAGATCTCAGGACACCTGTATCGTCCATCCGTATATTTACTACAGTAGTGACATGTTCAGCAAGATACCCCCAAGTCAAGCCAATCTCTGTAGGGTAAGTAGTAATATAGTATGTATGTACACAAAATCAGAATTTTTTTACTTCTCCAAGCCACTCGCCCCATTCAATTTCCACTCTACCGGCGTTGCCGACATTCCAGGTTCGTTTTACCTTTATTTTTTGCGAGGGGGGAAGCCGGGACCCTTTCAATCTTAATTCTTCATTCCAAAGCAACAACCTCCCATCCACCCTCCCTCCTCGGCTCTTATTCCCCCTTTTAGCTCATGCTAAATAATGAACTCCCTCAAGAAATGGGTCATCAGATGTCTTAGATTCCGGAGAAATCAAAGACATGTTTGCTAGCTAAATACCCACCGACACATGTTATGTAAATAATGTATACTCTAACTGTACACATGTCACTCCAAACGGTCCGTAATTAGGTTCCATTTTACCCGGACTCCCTACCTGCCTGCCTAAATAGGTAGGTTGCTTATGAGGATCAGTTGAACTTACTTAAATTATGCAAGGGGAGATCATGTTAGTGATGCAAGTTTGATTGTCTCTTTCTTGGCGGAGCAGGTTCCTATCACTACGTATCTACCTAGGTAGAGGAGTAGGCGGTACTTAGTACCTATGTATTACTTCAGGTTTGATCCCCCCCCCCTTCCCTAATTGAAGGGTGCCAGGGTTGGAGTGGGGGTTTTTACCCATATAGATTAAATGTTCGGGATATTTCTACATACCTCCGAGAGTGAAGGGGGTAAAAAAAAAAAAGGGAAAAGAAAAAGAGGTCATTTGACTAGGGCTTATTCATGCATTGGGTTACCTAATTTATACCCATTATGTACCTACACAACTGACTCTTAGAATGTTATAAATCTCAACTTTCTAATATATACAAATGAGATACTGAAATCTTCTACATAGAGAAGAAAACAATGTGTGTATGCAATCATGCAGTGATACAATCATGTGTCAGTTTTATGTAAAATATAGCATCTGGAGTATTTACCTTTCGTACCCTACATTCTAAATTTGGAATATTGCAAATGAAGGCAGTAAAGCATTATTCTAGAGAAGGACCCCCCATTTACTACATAGTATCGTTGTACAAATATAAAAGCTGGAGCTGGAGAGTAAACCGTCCAGGACAGAGAAGTGGATAACCATCATGCATGAACTCAAGTTGACTAGATGGGGAGCAAGAAAGTGTCTTTGAGGGCCCAGGATAGTTGATAGCATGGATATTGCTTGGGTTTATCTCTTTTCATTAAGTGGTTTGAGCAAGGTGTGGCTTTAGTGCCTGTAAATTTATTTACTTGCTGGGGAGAATTGGATTTTTGGGGTGAGAGGGAACTTTAAGGTTGCTACGCGTACCTTATGTACCTACACATGTGTTTAGTTTAGCGATATATATTTTACAGCTTTTGATGGAGAAACTCAAAGTTCTGGATACTATATTCAACATATACATTGTCTATCGCTTAGGAGAGTCAACAGAACTGAAAACGGCGAGAATAGCTTACGGAGCGAAGAGAAGTAGATATATACGGCAAACTTGAAAAATGGCGGACTACCTACCTACCTATAGGTACCTAGTACCTACTTCAGTAATTGGAAGAGGTAAATGGTACCCTATTGGTTGGTAAAACTAGCATCATGTGACTATAGAGGCAACTGTCTCAACTCAAAGACTCCGCCTTTGTCTAAATACAGCCATTTCCAAGCCGGATAATCAACCTGTTCAACTTGATAATCAACAGTTTTAAACCCAGATAATAATTGGCACTAAACTATTCTCGAACTGCTGTTTGCTCCGCAAACACTTCGCGCCCAAGGCTCCCAGCGGTCCTGGCGCGTCACCTAGCATTCTTTAATGAAGAGAGGCAGTAACTGTAGGTAAGGTACCTTGCAAGCGCTGTGAGTAAGATAGCTCCGCCGCCTCATCAGATCTATTATATGATGCATGCGGCAAAGGGAGCGATTGAATGCGGGCATGTCTATGTTGTAGATTTTTATTTTTGATTTTTATTTTTCATTTTTATTTTTCATTTTATTTATTTATCTATCTATTTGATTTCATCTTATTTTATTTTATTTTATTTTTATTTTTATTTTTTTGTTTCAAAAACCGAAGCATTGTCTTCACTGTGCTTCAAAGGATCTTCATATGCATTTTCCTGGGTGTCTACCTAGTAAGTTGGACATTGGCCCGCCATACCATGTCAATAATGTGTTCCTACATTTAGAAATCAGAAGGGGCCGCTGGAAAGCCCAGGTACCTACCTCTTGTCGAGACCACAAAAAATGCCACCAATGATTTACCAAGAGGGCGAACGTGCGCTGAACGGGACTTGGAAAGCTTAGGTCGTTCGCCACATGGTAACTCTGTTGTAAATCGGTAGCGCCGTTGTCGATATGTTGCGACCATGTTGATAGGCTGAGAGTTCGTCAATGACAGTTAATTCGCCTGCTTAGAAATTTAAAGTATTACCCTGATTGCATTGTACATTATTATCTAGACAAACGGATCCTAGGTAGCTACCTAGTGACGGAAGTGGTTAATACTATATGTTCTTCAGCACCAGATTTTGTCTGAGCCATATGTCCTACATAATGATTCAGTGGTTGTAGCACCTGAGATGGTAGATAGGTCCCATGAACATAAAGCACGCCCTTATCTAGTTTCCCAGAAGAAGCGAGTAAAAGAAATCAGTCTTAAGCAAGCGATTCTACTCCGTACCTTCGTTTAAAGGTGATGGCGTGAGAGGTGAAGAAAAGAAAGGACTGGGCCACTCCGATCCATGGAAAGCTCAGCTGGACCCACCCGTGTGCAGATCCCGTGGGCAGACCCTCAAACCCCAGCTCCATCCAATCAGCATCCCAAACGCGTGCACACGCAAAACATCATCCTTCCCACTTGCTCTCCAGTTCCCAACATCGTCCTTCCCAACTGTCTGTGAGTCTTCCATCTCACCCTACCTGTTATCGTTTTCGGCTGCTCAAGTGCTAAAGACTGACACCAGCAGGGTCATGCGTATCGGAGGTTGACGGCGATTCGTGCATTCTGCGAGAGTGTTCACCTCCAAACCACAAGTATCCTCACTCGGAGCCTAGGGACCGATTTACTTTACTGCCTCTGGAACCTGAAGGTGAGGCCCATGCTCATAATCCCCACCTTATGGAATTCTGTTAGTGATAAGGAGTTCATACTTCGGCTTCGATATTTTTTTGTTTTTGTTTGGGTTTTTTTTATCATTTTTTCCTCCTTCTCTTCTCTACTCGTCTAGATTAAACTAGCTTGTTCAACACACTCACATATTTAACTTGTGCGAGCTTTCTCGTTGATATCTAACACACCGCTGGAAATCCCAAACTCGGCGCGGAAACATGGGGGTGCTAACATTTACGCGTTTTCTTAGTCGGCCATACCCGCATCACCGCGACGGACCTCCAATATTCTTCTTCCAACAAAAATTGATCATGGAGGAAAGCGGCTCGATGCAAGGAAAACCAACTTCGATGAAGGGTGGCGACTCACCGACGCTCTATCCATCGGCGGTGGACGACCTTTTAGACTTGGACGATGCCAGCTCCGATAACTTTTACTCGCCCCCGCCTTCGCCGAGAAGGCTTTCCAACCCTTCTTTTTCATTTCAAGATGATTGGGAAACATTTCCACCCCTCGACCAAATCTCAGTATTTGATCTCCTCGACAACCTATCTCTTTCACAGAGGATAGAAAAACTGCAACGGTCCATTAATGCCCAGAGAGACAGGGTTAAGAAGCAGCGCGAGAAGATTAAGTCTACTTCGAAGAATGCAAGAGATCGAGTTGTGGTGGAAATAAAGAAACGAGTGCCAACTGCTGAGGAACAGCTTGAAAAGTATCGTTATCGCATGAAAGTAGGCGTCGAACGCCTCGGGAAACGTTGGAATGCAGCTTCTGCTGTCACACTTCGCGAGAAAATATCATTTATCGCCGGAGTACTTAATATCTTCTTCAGTGGCTACTTACTCGGGGCGTGTCCGGAATACTTCTACATTTGGTTCAGCGCTCAGCTAGCATATTTTATGCCAATCCGCTGGTACCGATATCACAAAATTGGATATCATTATTTCTTGGCTGATCTTTGTTACTTTGTGAACATGCTTTGCATGCTGAGTATTTGGGTCTTCCCGCGCTCAAAACGACTTTTTATCAGCACCTTCTGCCTGACTTTTGGAAATAACGCAGTCGCGATCGCCATGTGGCGGAACTCTATGGTCTTCCACAGTATGGACAAAGTTGTTAGGTAATAACCCTTTGCCAATATCCTGCGTGCTCTGTCTAACGAAACATAGTCTCTTCATCCACATTATGCCCCCGGTGACTCTTCACTGTTTGGTTCATTTGACGCCGATGGAAACCTTGAAAGAAAGGTTTCAAGCAATTTATGAAATAAAAACGAGCGAGCCAGGCGCTCCAAATCATTATTCACTACCTGCGATGATGCTGTGGGCAACAGTACCATACATGATATGGCAACTATCATATCATTGCTTTATTACTGTGCGCCGCGCAGAGAAGATTGCCGCAGGACGCCCGACAAGCTTCACATGGCTTCGTCGGTCATATGCGAAAACCTGGATTGGTCGATTTGTTTTAAGTCTCCCCGAATCTTTGCAGGCACCAGCTTTTATGACGATTCAATACATATATGCTCTTTTGACTATGATTCCCTGTCCGCTCTGGTTCTGGTCCCGCTGGGCGAGTGGCATTTTTTTGACGGGTCTTTTTATTCTGAGCATCCACAATGGAGCAACATATTACATTGATGTCTTCGGCAAGCGCTTTCAGAAGGAGTTAGAAGAGTTGAAAAAAGATGTTGCAAGGTGGCAGTCTTCCCCCGAAGGCATTATCACCCCAACTGTTCTAGAGCTGGGTGTGAAATCAGATGCAAAATCCTCATCTACCCAAGATAACGATGGGTCCGACAAGGTTTCCCTCGAACAGATCCCTCTTCTTGATGCTCAAGCAGTTACAACCGCCGTTGGGGCTCATGCAACCCATACTTCTACTATGCGAGAGAGGACCTAAGTCAACTACCTCTTTTTCACATTGCGTCTTTTTGGTGTATTTGGTTTTAGTACTTCCTAATTGCGTTTGAAATTCGCTGCGGATGATACCCAACCTCTTGATTCAGTCACTCACTTCCAGCCTCTGTACTTCCTTTTTTTTTTTCCTTTCTCTTTTTTGTACTGCCTTTTCTCCCGGTTTTTACACGCTTTGCTGTTTTTCAGCCATGATTATACTTATAGATGTACCTTTCTCGCCAGATGTCGAGAATCATGAATGTTTCAATGTCCCCTCGTGTCGTTCCTTTTGCGATACTTTGCATATCACTTATGACGCATTTAATTATGAGATAAGCCCATTTTACTTAAGCTGCCTACTGATTAACTACCCAGTCGATTAGTTCTTTACAATTACATAGTTGCTTGACTTGAAGACACAGTTATTGTTATAGCATTACTAGTTTTTTGTAAGGCAAACGCCATCTCTTCTTTATTTAAAACAAAAAGAAATGTAGGTTAGGGAAAACCAACTTGCATAAAGACCAGCCGACTTCTTAACTAGAGTTAAAAAAGAAATAAGCCGGAAACCATTGCTAAAGCCGACCGGTCGGGACGAAACAGCATAAACTCCGAGTTTCCGTGGGATCACGTGAATACCGGCTCTGCTTGCGGGTCCTTACAGGGCGAGAATCATCACAGGATGGCCACATCATCGTCTGGCAAATATTTCACCAACATCATCCGTATTGACCATAAAGCCCATTCATTTTCGATCGCCAGTGCGGGTAGACTCAGAATTGTTGCGTGTTTCTGCTACACCTGCTCGTAGTTGCGAGCAAATCTATCCCCAAGCTTCCGCCATGTCCGTCTCCATGAGAGCCACCAGACTTGTGCGCAGCACTCCTGTCTTACGACCTAGTCTCGTTGGTGAGTTTTGCCTCTTAATGTCTTGTTTTCAATGAATTTCTCTCCTTCTTTACTTTCGTTCTATTTGGCTTTTCTTTCAATATATTTTTCACTAACTCTATTCTTTCTTCCACTTAGCCCAACCGCGGTATGCTGGCGCCCTGGGTGCGGCGTCCGCTGCGTCCCTGCGATTGAATGGCAGGGGTCTGCCATCCCAGGTGTCGGCACTTGCAATTTTAGTCACCCAGCGTGGATATGCTACCGAACAATCTACTTCCACATCTACATCGGGTGAACCGCTACCGCCCCCTGGCTTCAACACAGATATCGCCAAAAAACCAGTTCCGGCACAGTCAACGAACATCCCAATCAATTCACAAACTACTACCAAATCAGATTTATCAGCTCCGTCATCGAAAGCTGTGAGTAAAGGAGAAGCCGACGAAAAAGCAGTGACAAAACCAGTTGTGGAGGAAAATGGAAAGAAGCTTGAGGAGAAGAAGGAAGCAAAGAAATTAACTCTTGGACAAAAGATTAAGAAGGAGGTTCAGCATTACTGGGACGGCACTAAACTACTAGCCACAGAAGTTAGAATCAGCTCGAGGCTAGCATTGAAGATGGCGGCAGGCTATGAACTCAGTCGAAGGGAGAATCGACAGGTTAGTATTGTTTTTTTTTGAAATGGGGAGAACCCCCCACTCCCCAAAAAAAAGCAGAAGAAAAATTCTCCCTGCACTGAGTGTGATGGTGGCTAATTATTTATTAACTCTTGTAGCTTAAACGAACGGTGATTGATTTGGGCCGCCTTGTTCCTTTTTCAATGTTCGTTATTATCCCATTTGCGGAGTTGCTCCTTCCTGTTGCGCTCAAGCTGTTCCCCAACCTCCTACCTAGCACATACGAGGGCCAAAATGCCCGCGAAAAGAAGGCCTTAGATTTGAGGTCTACTCGCAAAGAGGTCTCCGCATTCCTAAAGGATACATTGAAGGAGTCCGGCTTGCCTTTGACTGCCGCTACTGTTAAAAATGAAGAGTTCACAGAGTTCTTCAAGAAGATTAGGACCACTGGAGAGGCACCCTCCACTGAGGATGTTATCAAGGTCTGTAAAATCTTCAAGGATGACTTGACCCTAGACAACTTGTCCCGACCTCAGTTGGTTGCAATTTGCAAGTACATGAACCTCAATTCGTTCGGAACGGACGCCATGCTTCGATACAATATCCGACACCGTATGCGCCAGATTAAACGGGATGACCGTGCGATCTTCTATGAGGGAGTCGAATCGCTTTCTGTACCTGAGCTACAGATGGCTTGTGCTTCGCGCGGCATCCGCACACATGGAGTTTCACCCGCCCGCCTACGCGAAGACCTCTCAGTCTGGCTAGACCTTCGTTTGAAGCAAGGTGTCCCTTCGACCCTATTAGTCCTCAGCAATGCCTACGTTTACGCACAGGGCGGCAAAGAAGCAGAGATGTCGTCTCAGATTGATTCACTTCAAGCTGTGCTCTCGAGTATTCCTGAGGAGCTGTTCCATGAGATCGAGCTTGAGGTACATAATGCCGAGGGTGCCGCCACCAACAAGCAACGCCTGGAGGTCATCAAGGAGCAGCAGGAGCTTATTGAGGAGGAAAACTCACAGAACGAGGAGAACGAAGAAAAGGGAGTTGCTGCCCCCAAGGACACCGAGGACATTGATGACAAGGAAGACCACAAGTTCGAGGCTACCCCCGGCCAGGCTGGCGAAGCAGCTGAGGCTCAGCAAGATGGCGAGAAGGCCGAACAAGCTCAGTCTACCGGGTCTGTGAAGCCCACGGAGGAAAAGAAATAAGTGAGCTACAAGCTTGAAAGTGGACTTTCTATTTTCTTTCTTTTCTGTCGTTTCCAGAACACCTCCTGTTATTGATGTCAAATATAGTTGGTGCTGGGTTGATGGATTGTGTGGAGGCGTTCTCTGCTCGATCTTTTTTTTTTTTTTTCTTTTTTTCTAAACCACTTATTCTCACACCAAATATACCTCCACCCCAAATACCTTCTTGCCCTGTGTTAATGTTCATATGATAGACTTTTCTCCATTCTCTCTGTCTTTTTTTGTGAGGTTGACATCCCGCCTGGTATGAATGATCCTCTTTACTTCACTTCAACACTCACCACTATGCACCTTTATCTCCTTTTTATAATTTTCATTTCATTTTCTGTTTACTGTTTATTGTGAAATTACTGAAACTATAGATAGATGCGTGGGACCTGCTGGCGGATGTGGTGGATTGGTGGTGGTGTCTCTTGTGATATTTATTTCATTTCTGCGCTTTAAGATTACGACACGGATTCACACACAAATTGGATATAAACATATCTACTACACTCACATATATATATACAAATACTATGCAATATACAAGATATAGAGAAAATTTCCGACCGAGAGGTACCTAGAAATGCCCGGCCGCAATACGAGTCTCTTCCAAACAGAAGTCGGTTCGATTGAGCTCAACCTCGGCAATGGACGGTCAGCCCAACTTTTGAGAAAGTTAACTCCTCATTGTCAATCCTCACATTGCCTTGGGTCAGTCCTTATAATCAAGCTATGAGAGGAACGACACCGTCTCTCCGGACCCTTTTCTCATCCCCAGTCTATCCGCATCATCGTAACTGTTATTTGCCCTCGATTCACCGAGCATCGTTGTCATCGATTACAATGCCACGTCTCAACCTCACGTCTCGGGTAAGCCTTCCGAGAGAGCCTGTCGTCTTCTTGCCCCGCATCCTTGCTATGAGGGTGGTCCGGCCTTAGTTCCGATCCATCCAATCCAATCTATATCCACTTCGCTATGGATATGCATAATACACGTCTGCTAACTCTACCTTACCCCCTTTGCTTTCTACTGCAAATAGAACGCAGTTGAGCGTCTCCGAAATTACAAACCTCCCCCGACGAGCTACGGACTGGTTCCAGTGTCGCGCCGAGCAGCGGTGTTAGTCTTGCTGTATGCCGATCCCAAGGGAGATTTGAAGGTTGTTCTGACCATTCGCGCGTCAACGTTGAGTTCATGTTTGTCCTTTCCTTCCCTTCCTTTCTATTTCCTTTCATCCCTTTAATGGATCGAGTCCAAACTGATAATTGTTGCAGATGCTGGCCAAGCCGCTTTACCTGGGGGTATGTCTCTTTCTCTTTCTCCTCTCTCCTAATCCAAAATCGAACACGAAGCTCTTAAGAAAATAAGAGAAAGAAAGAAAATAACACACCTTTCCCCGAACGCGTCCGATTTTGTAATCTTGAGACCTTCATTTGTGTAACATAATATTAATAATCATCAATCAAACACAAAGGCAAAGCCGACACACTAGAAGAGACGCCCTTCCAAACAGCCCGTCGTGAAGCATATGAAGAAATCGGTCTCCCAGATATCCACCATGCCTTACGACCACCATTCCGGGTGGAACATCTCTGCGAACTCCCAGCCAGTCTTGCTCGAACCGAGCTTGTTGTGCGTCCTTGCGTCGCACTTTTACACACCTACGACGAAGCCACCGGCCGAGATGCCTCCCCGGAGACTGACCTCATCCCGCAACTTGACGCGCGCGAAGTAGCGGCCGTCTTTACGGCGCCCTTTCATGGGTTCCTCCGAGCGCGCGATGACACCAGCGATCGACCGGAGGACTGGTACCAGGGCGTCTGGACGGAATGGTATCAACACAACTGGCGGATGCACCAATTTTTCGTCCCCGTTGACCCGCGCTCGGTAGTGAAGCCGAAAAAACCAGAGGAGAAGAACGAAGAACAGAAACAGGCCGTGGCGGAGTTAGAGGAACGAGAGAAGTCGGGCGAGATCACACGATATCGCGTATTTGGGATGACTGCGAGGATGTTGGTGGATGTCGCCCGGATCGCATATGCAGAGGAGCCCGAGTTCGAACATAACAGCCACTTAGGCGACGAAGATTTAATTGATCGGCTGAGGAGGTTGGGTCGTTTGACGGCGATTAGGAAACCGGGGGATCAATTGACGAAGGCGGATTTGGATTTGGCGGCGAAGCTGAGTTGAATCTAATTAATATATACACCTAGATATACACTTCATACCTTCTTGATTTATCTACTTACCCACCTATCTAGGTACATACAAATACATAGACATGTTTTTATTTGTCTGTTTCTTTACAGGTTAATATAATATATGTTGTTGTTCTAGAATACTTTCTGTTGTCGTATAGTATTCCTATTTGTTACTTGAGGCTAAGAAATCTTCATGACTCTCGACACCTCAAGGTATCTTCTCATATCTACGTGATAGTTGTGTAATGCTATTATTCCATTTTGAAAACAGAGAACTAAAAACTCTCATGTTCTGTATATATATACTTCCCTCACTGGAAGTTATCTACGTCACAAAGTGTATTCCGGTACACTTGAGTATTCGAAGAAAAGAAAGTAAAGAAAAAAAAAAAGCCCCAAACTAAAATGAGAGAGAGAGAGAGAGGGAGATCGAGAGAAACAAAATAAACGTGATAAAGGAGTATGTATTTGTATGTATGTTTGTTTGTATGTATGTATGTATGTATGTATATGTGTATATGTGTATGTATATAAGTGTCTGAAAGTATGAGAATTGTGACCGTCAGGGATGACGACCCGCTTGCCACATCTAGGGCAAAAGAGATCAATACCCCTGGAAGGTCAATGGGACCTGCATTTGAGGTAGAGAGCTCCAAAACCCGGGCTGGTCATGATGAAGAGGAGGGTGAGGATGCTGCTGCTGCTGCTGCTGTTGTTGTGTTGACGCAATTGATGATGTGGTAAGCTGGTGAGAAAAGTAGTCAGGGATTGAAGATGGACCAGTGGGATGATGGATGGCTTTAGCAGCCATTAGAACTTTTGCGGCGGCCTCATTTGAGGATAACATGGAGGGATCTAGGTCAGAAGAATAGCCCGGTAGGGTCCTCTCCAGGGAACTTTTACGGCTGATACAGGGCGAGGAGGCGGGAGAGATGGGGAAGTAACAATCTTGGGTGGCTGGCCGTTTGGCGGGATGTTGAATGGCGTTGAGAGGAGGAGGACGGGGGTTGTTGGACGAGATGGCAATATCTCGCTGCGAAGGACGGTTGTCTGTCACGGTGGGCGGTTCTCCCTGGAAGGTAATTACTGGGATCTGAGGTTCGTGAGAGCTATCAGTGGCTTCTTGTTCTTGTAATTCGTCCTCTAAGTGAACGTGAGAGACATGGATGATGGTGTCACCGCCTAAATATAATGTTAGATTGCTAGTGGACTGGTGAGGTGAGATGGCATTGGCGTTGAGGGGGGCTGTTAGGTCATACTGATTTTGCCATCTAGGTATAGTTCTTCCATCTCTCGCACGTAGTATATCTCATCCAACACCTGTAAGCGTGCGGCGGGTAGAATCTGTCGCCGTACATCTTGTCCAGCGTCTTTGAGCCTCTCTGCGGTGATTCCATGGCTGTCTCTTAACTCGCATAGAATATGTACTAAGAGTCGGATGCGTTCTATGTGCGTTTATTAGTTGGAAAGAGGAGCAACTTCACCACTGGAGTTGATATAGGAATCAATGACTTACCGGCTTTTAGAAGATGATCAGGTTCCTTGTGAGTGACCCCCGTCGGCCACCACTTAGGTTTCGTTAACTCCGGGTCCATCCGTTGGGAGGAACCAGCTGTGTTCTTGCGGCCATTGTATGGGTGGTTGACTTGCTTGCGCGGCTCAACCAGCTTGACAAAGGCCTTTGCAATCACCCTGCAGTTTAGTTGTTGGAAGTACTCAAATGCCTTCTCATAATAACTACGCAGCACGCCAGTCTGTCCCACTCGAAGTGCAGTTCGCTTAATTGAGGGACTGGGGGAGGACGACTCCCACTCTTGACCAATGCTAGAGTCTACACGCCTCAAGTTGCGTCTTTGCCGCTTATTCTGTAGCGACTGCCATTCGCAAGGAATAAGACCAGAAGGTCGTGGTTGGCTTGGATGATACCATGAAGATTGTAGACCAAGCGATGTGCTGGAAAGACCAAATGTGCCTGTCAAAAGGGGGAATAAATTTTTGGTCAGCACTTTCACCTTCACTCAACTCTTCTCTCTCTCTCTCTCTCTCTCTCTCTCTCTCTCCTTCTACTCCGCTTTTTTCTTTCATCCTCCCCTCTTTCTTCCCTTATCCTTCCCTCCCTTACCAGGGCTTCTACATGCACGGGATTACTGACCTGGATGAAGGTTTTGCAAATTCGATGATGACCACTCCGTATTCACTAATTTAACAAATCTCTGTCGCACCTCATCTGTAAAGATGGCCTTCTCACAGCCTGTGATCGAGCTAGATGACTCCACTTGGAGCTCTCCGTTTCGATCGATGTACATCATGGCAAAGTGAGAGTATGGCAAAGCAAATGTCATTGACTGGGGTTCGTGGATCTCCTATTTGTTCTGTCAGATTTATTGGACAGCGAATCTAATTGCACGGGGAACTTAGCCCGTACCGTAGGTCTTGGTTGAGCAGTCATATCGTGATACGATACTGTTTGGTGTTGTCCCGGCTCCTTCAAGGCCACAGGGTGATCTGTCGTATTCATACTATAGGTCGGACTTGTCATGGCCCCTACAGGCTCGAAATGATAATGATAATAAGAAGAATTAGAATGCCGGCAACGGTACCAGCCTTGACCTCTTTCCGTCGTTCTGAGGCCGGACAGCAAAAAACCGGGGAAGAGCAAAAGAAGAGTAATAAATATGATGACAACAAAATTCATCCAAGGATTTCGTGTTGGTTTAAGACCTGACTTCAATTCTAAAAGCTAACTTGCCAACGACTTGGTCTGAGTTGGGCACAGCCAAATATATTACGTTAATGGCAGCTATGGTTCTACTATTGGCTAACATGACGAGAGCGAAATGGGGTTAAAGGAAAAACAAAAAAGAAAATAGAAGGGAAATTAAAAAAAAAAAAAAAAAGAGAGAGAGAAATAAACTGAAAAAGAAAAAGTACGTCTAAACCAACGGCCGATGCCTCTTGTCACTGGATTCCTGTGGCTGGTATGACGTCCAAACTAATGCAAGGAAAACAAATACATACAGAGGGAAAGAGCCAATCTGCAGAACGGAGATGATCCCATCGGCGCGCAGATGTCTCGATTTCCATAGACCGTTGGGGTTATCCTCCATTGTCTCTCAGTTTTTTTTTTTTTTTTTTTTTTTCCCAGGCTCGAAGGCAGATGGATGCTCTAAACCTCCAAGTCTGGTATGGCAAATTGTGTCCCAAACCCGGAAAACTTAATTTAGGAGGCCTGGAATTTTCATGGCTTCAAGGAAAATAAGGCAATCGCAAATTGATTCGCATTGAAATGGGCCATTGAGAAGCCTGCAACGTCAGATCATACTCATACTCCCTCTGTCTTCGATAAGCCAACAAGCCACACCCCCGCCCACTCTCTGCCGAGCGATTGAAATTAGCAATTCGTTGGCGGTGCTGAATATACCAATATATTGACAAAAGCAATGGTTTGATCTTGACCCGCCCGACCACTATTGTTCTATTCCCGCAGGAGGGCCGCCGATCGATCCTATCAACCAATCTTGATACACATGGAAGCTCCTTCCTCCGCTATATCGCCTCTATGGATCGGGATTCCAAATCGAGGTTGCAACAGGGAGATGACACCATAGATTTATGTATGCTTGGGTGAGTCTGACACTTGGACAGCTAGAACACGAACCTGGGCGCCCGACACTTGTCAAGTAAATGCTCCGTAGGCTGTCCTCATTTCGTGAGCCTTAGTATTCGCTGAACTGTGAGTGAGAAAAGTGTCACTCGGGTTGAGGGTGCAGTAGTGTAGCTTCTCCGAGGCCAAATTAGGAAGCACACACAGAATCAGTGCAGGTCGTTTTAGCTTCTCTTCAGGTGGCAAGTCAGGTCACCAATTGGGGCGCTCATTGGCGGCAACATGGACAGTTGACCCAAAAGACGTTTCAGCCAGTGGGATGAGTTCCTCCGGGCTGGGTTTTCGATGCACCAACTGTGACAGAGCTTGGAGCTTGAAAAAGTCAAGGGCTGTTTTGCCTGACTGACTTGACCGCCGATCCCTATGATCTCGCCCATGGTACCCAAAGTTTACTAGTAAGCCTGAGCTACTCTCCATGGATGGAGCTTAAGTTTGTCACCAAAACAAATGTATTATTGTCTTATTGAGTCGCTCGAATTCATTGCTAACTGCTAGTAAATAATTTAGGGGAAGATTTTCTTTTCTCTCTCTCTCCCCCCTCAATCTCCCCTCAATGTTTGTATATCCCAATTTCGGCGCCCTATAGCTACAGGCTATCCATCCAATTATAGTAATTGTGCGAAGTGGCCATGATTATCGTCTTATGTACGTCGCTAAGTCATGGTCAGACGCTGGCTTGCATTAAGAACAGCCCGATGGGAGAGGGGGGGAGAAGTAGGTAGGATTTGGACACCCAACACACAGACCCTCTCGTTTGGGGGTGCTTGTTGGTCCTCTTTCTTTGCAGTGGATGAATTCTCACAAGCATGTAGAAGAGTAAAAGCTCTGGGGGACAAGAGGCTGATCACAACTCCTCGCGTTGTGCGGGGAAGGTGGGTTTTTTTTTTTTTTTTTGGAATATTTTCTTTTTCTTTCCTATTTCTTTCCCTTTTCTCTTTTGCCTCTCCCCTCCCTAGTGTTCTCTATTTTCATCTTTGCTTTCCCTCACATTTTTTCTAAACTAATTTTGATCGTGAACGGAACCCGCTACCAGGAAACCGTGCATTGGTGGCTTGCAGGGCCTGGGATCCGAGCGATTCGCGTCTGCCTATGAAATTGACGTATCCCACAACCATCCACGCCCTCCCGATTCGGAGTTTCATGTGCCGTGATTCGTATTTTTCGAAAAGAATCACTTTATGCCAAGAATCAGAGAACTTTGGCTGTGCTTCAAGACCGATAATTACCATGGGTAAGCCTAGTCGCAAAGCCTGAGCACTTGCATCAATCGATAGATCGCCTCAGGCATATATGAGTCTATGAGACGTCACGCAATCCCACACTCACCAGTGCCGATCACTGAATGTTTCCCTTCCCCACACCGACCATTTAAGGAATAAGCTCTTGGTCGCTCCACAGCTCAGCCAAATCGTCAACTTCACACCAGAGGAACTGAAGGTTGCGGCGGCTGCCATGGCGCGCATACTCATTGTTTCGAAGGGTTATTTTTATCCCACAGTGCACTATTGACTTGCTTCCTGCGAGCTGGGAATTTGTCTCATAGCAAGCCTCTACAAAAATGCATCAGATATTCATTATCAACCATATTTATTAAATTAAACTCAACCTGTCCCCACTGATGTTCCTCAATATTGCTTCGCGAGGCTTGCACTACCTAAGCTAGTGTCTATCTTGGGAATTATCCTATATTCTACCTTTCTCGCGGTTGACCATGTGGCTGGATGGGCTTCAATCTACCGCGATTTTTGTTTATTCTTTGAGGAATAGAATAAACACTATTGCTCAAATTGGAGGAACCTGCCACCCAGAAGCGATTTCTAGAAGTGTCCTACTTGGGAGGCCATTATACTCCGGAACCCGCCATGCGCCCTTGCCCTAGCCAAACACACAAGTCTACTCCGACGTTACAAGGGAAATTACCTAGACAGGCAGACAATTCGGCCTAGGGACCTCGGTCTCCACGGCCCCATCCGGGACCGGCCTTCCGGGTGGCTGCAGGCTGCTATGAGCGAGAATCCTTTCCTTGATTTGTACAGGACTCTCAAACCTAGGCAGCTGTTTGTCTGATGGCGTCAATGCCATTTGCCATCGGGTTTTTCGCCGAAATCGACCGAACCAAGCAACAGCCGCCACCATAAACTGCTCCCCAGCACTCGTAACTTGAATGGTATTCTGTTCATCCATCCAAGGTGAAAAGGGGGGGTGGGAAAGGGGCGATGTGTAGCTCGCACGCATTACTTTATAACCAATAGAAAGCCAAGCCCAACTTGCCCCCTCCGTACGACACTATCAACTTAAGATACAGGTGCCAATACCATATCGGATACTCAAAGCTCTGGAAGAAGCGGTTGCTATCTATTGCTACTGGGGATGTTGCCACTACACAGTCCCATAATCATAATCAATGTATCTGATGAATTAATTATAGATATTGAACTAACCAACTAACTACGTTCATAGATACATATAGGCGTAGTGAGTTACACCACTGCTCCCAAAGCGCACACCCATATTTCGTACGAGGAATAGTTGTACTACTGTTAGGGGCCAGCTTCATACTCACTTTCTCTTCCTAGGGGTGAAAATACTTGATTTGCAAAACTCTGGAAGAAGGGCTGACAGTGCACTAGGAGAGATTGATCCGGAAGTAAAAAGAAAAGTGATTGCCGAAAACTTACGTTGCGGACTCGGTTTTCAGTGGCATTTTCGTTACTGCCTTTTGAGCCAGGCCGAGCACGATGCGACAAAACTGCGTTTACCCAGCGCTGACTCATTTGCCTTAATGAATGGAATGGTGGTGAGACATCCCGGCTAATGCGCCTCGTTCAGTGTCAGCTGGACAACTTGAGTACGCCCATCCATAGTAAAATAAAATGCTTTGCAACGAGTATTTAGGTCATATGGTAAACAGGCTGCTGCAAACTTTTTAGACTGTGTCCCATTCTGCGACGAAAGAGGGGTATGTAACACACGAAGAGGGTCTCAAAACACTGAAAAGTATAGGTGAATCAATCGGATAGTAGGCCTAGCTTTGACGGGGCAGCAAGTGCTGCAGCTTTGTGAAGTGCAGATAAACAATTATTATTGCTTAGGGTTGGAAGGTATCTAAGCGAGGAGGTCACATGCGTAGACATTTAATTTACTCCTACCACTAGGTAGGTAGGTGCCTAGGTACTAAAAGTATTGAATTTCTCTACCTACATCGACGATCATCACCTCTGAGCTGAGCCACCCACCATCGGCAACTAAGCCCAAAACAATTTCTTCGAGTTACTAGGTAGATACCACAAGTCATCAGCAACAAGACAAGCTTTCACACAGCTTGCCACAAACAAGCTGACATAGTCTCTCCCCTCCGTCTTCGGGCTGGTCACTTGCGCCGCCCCTACTACCCATCCGGTCTGCGATCAGGGGCTGCTGCCCAGAAGTCGTGCGCTGTGTCTTGAGTCTTTCCGGCTGCAATGTGACCGAGTGGATTCCATAGGCATGAAAACACTCGTTGACGGTTCTTGCTAATCGATCGAAATCGAACTCCGCATCACCCTCTAAGACAAGGTGGGCCGAGGCAAGAGACTTTTTCTGGTTCAAGCGCCAGATATGTAGCTCGTGGACGGTACTGATGCCTGGGATCTGCAGGGGAGGGGGTAGGGTAGGTAGATATAGTTAGAGTTTTTGAAATTTTGAGGTATTATCATGTAATGTAGGTTGGTTGATATACTTGTTCGAGATCATGTTTGACATCCTCATGTTCGACGCCTTCAGGAGCACTTTGGAGGAGGATCATGCCGCTGTGTTTGACTGTATCTATTGTAAGTGGATGTACCAGAGACATATATAGATATATAATCGAGATTTAGCTGTGTGTGGGAGTCTCACCTAGGGGTAAAGACGAGGCAAAAATCATAATTGCAATCGCCATGCTTACTGCTGGATCAGCATAATACCGGCCATTATAGTTTGCAAGCCATATCACCAGCCCTGATATAATTACACCAATATTATTCGCACAGTCACCCATGATATGAAGAACAACTCCCATGAGAGCCAAGTCCACATTCTGTCTCTGATGCTTTGCATTCATTGCTCTCATATGGTGCTTGTGGTTGTCGTGCTATATACAGGGGTCAGTCAGTACGTCAACACAGGGATTGGCACCAATGAGTTCTATAGAAGTCGTTGGGCAGGGTACCTTTTCGCTAACCCGTGCAGATGTGGTTGGAGTATTTTCAGTATCAGTATGACTATAATTGTATTCATGGTCATGGTCATGGTCATTGCTGTGAATGTGAATGTGGCTGTGATCATGATTATGTCTGTGGTCATGGCTATGCTCTGCATTCAGCAGCAAGAAGTGAGTTACTATGCAATTTTTTTTTTGTTAAAAAAAAAAATAATAACAAGTGGCTCACCATGCAAGAACGTAACACTGAGTATATTAAGGCCAAAACCTATACAACCAACAATCATAACTAGTTTTGGGTTTTGAACAGCTAGAATCGAAGATCAATTAACGTTGCGCATCACCTCCATCCAGCATTATTAGGTATTCAAGCCGCGGGCTTGCTTACTTACTCTCCAAGCTAATGAACCTCTCAATGGATTGCAGAAAAATACTGATTCCCAGGCCGAACAATAGCACGCCATTAAAGAAAGCACCGAGTAACTGTGCTCGTTGCCAGCCGAAGGTGAGGGACGCCGGGGGCTTACGTTTCTCATCGGCCTATATAAGTATTATTATTATGAGTTTCGAAGACAGGGCGAAGGGCCCTTACAATAGCAGCGACAAGGGCAATTGCGAACCCGACAATGTCGCTTAGCTTAAATTTGTCTACCTGGTTAACGGTGGTAGTACTCAAGGTTAGTCATGGGAGATTCTACATACATAATGAAAGGCATCAGCCACTAAAGCCAAAGAGCCAGTGTAAAAACCGACTGGAAGTACCCAAAAAAAAGTTAGTATTACCACTTCCGGTTGCGTGTTACCGATGCACAAAGAAGGGGAATGAATGAATGAATGAATGAATGATGGTTGGAAGGTGACTCGACTCGCCTGCAATTTCTGCTATGAAAAATGACATTGATACTCCGATCACAGCACTGAGACGCTGAATTCGAGAGATTTCAAATGCCATTGTTGGTCGTTATCTTCGGGGAATTTTACTATGCGAGGGGGGGGTGATGGGAAATGATGGCTTTTGAAAGATATATTTATCCAACTAGAGCAACACAGAGCAGATCACCTTGTCCAACAACACACATTTTTTTAAACTCTTGACCGGTGGTACTTGACTGGCGAATTGCCGGAATACGTGGCACTGTGGACGGGATCGCCCTATAGATTCGTCACGGTCTCGGGCTTACTACCTCCGGAAAGCGAAAAAGCTGACATTTGGGTCATGGAGTGATCGGAGAAGAGTCTCTTATAGCATATGTCCTCTGCGAAGAGTAGTTTACTTTAGAGGACGGTTCATGGCCTGACCGATTTATCCAATTCTGACCGTCAGATTATCCGAGACGTTACTGGGCCAGGTAGTTACCAGCAGTTCGATGTTATAGATATAACAACCTTTTCAGAAAATCCATTCAACTAGCTACAGCTATGATAGCAGAAAGATGAAATGTGCTGCTATTCAGCAGGAGGAGAAAGGCGTGTTTGTGCCACTTTTTAATAAAAACAGTTTGCAATTCTAACTCCGTGATCCCCGCCCCTGGAGGACAAAGGAAAAAGAAAAAATAGACCGTCATCCGGATCAATGGCAGCTATGGTGGTGTCCATCGTGTGCAGCATCCCCCATCCGTCGCTTATAATGTGCCCAGGCCAAAAGGCTGGCACAGACAATTGCCCGACGGGTCATACTGCGATTGAGACCGTCTCGTCTAATACCCCAGACAAGAGAGATGATGGAAATTGCCAGAAAAACTTGACGAAGCTTCTCTATACCCGCCAGTGTTACAGAACCAGCAAAGAAAAAATCTAGAAGAATCTAGGATTGCTTAGCTTTTGTTTCATCTACGTTTCCTTCTCCCTCTCTCTCTCCCTCTCTCTCTCTCACACTCTCTCAGAAAAAGAGGACATCAAAACTTAGGAGATGAGTGATAGAAACCAAAGGGAGAGGGGGGGGATAAATAAATAAATAAGAGAAAGAAAGAAAGAAAGACAAACCGGTAACCAGCAACATGAACAAGATAGCAAGGCAGACCCTTCAGGGAGAATTATAGAGCCTAGCTGTAGAAGAGAAGGCGATGATGATAGAGAACCCGTATCAGAATGAGGGCCGTTCGAGATGGGCGTTGTTGGATTGTGAGCTTTAGACTCATCATTAATAGTAGACGTTGGAGGACATGAGTCGCACGCCATGCTGCAGTGAGAGTGCGATATGAGGAATGTGTGGATGATAAAGGAATGCGTGAACTAACGAATGAATGAATCAAAGCATACACAGTGCCTAGGTAAATAGGTACCAGAGTGGGAGAGTGGGAGAAGGTTGGGGAGGAGGAGGGCGATGTGTCCTGTTGGCCCTTCAATGACACGAGAGGTTTTTGCGGCATTTTTGCTACCGACCTACCTACCTAAAACAAAACATTCTTAGACTGTTATATATTATACTTTCGATGCTTTAATAAAGAAAATTTTTTTTTTAATATTTATTAGGGGATGGAAAATGAAAATAACTTAATCGAATATATATTACAAGATGAGTAGGACATTCGAGAAAGCTTTAACGAATCCAAAGATCAAAACTCAGTCCCAAATGAAACACGAGATACTCTATAGATTTAACAAGCGAGACCAACAGCCACCCTTTCAGATCGAGTCAGTCAACTATCAAATACCTATGCAAACATAGAGAAGCTATATGCCCATAGTCTACAAAGGGTAAAAAGGAAGAAGAGAGAAAAGTAAGTGATAATATATGTAAGCATTTCTCTTCCTTACAACTAAGCAAAGGGAGCCATCCAAGTCTTCATCAACAAACCACTATAGATTACACTAACACCACTCGACGCCAATGCTAGACTTGCCCACACCGGATCCAATCGCACATGCTGACCGTTGCTGTTCTGCTACCGTTGCTGGTAGGGGTCCTGCAGTTTCCAGTTCGACCCTAGTTCCGAATAGGGCCACGCATTTTGCCTACCGTTTCCAACTGTCTAGAGTCTCCGCTTCCACTGGTGACATTGGGATGTGATTATCATGCATTGGGGCCTCGTTGCCTATGATAACTTCGAGAGTAGAGGTGTGATTAGGAAGACGGAAGGACCCCTTCATGGGGCTCTTCGGGCTTTTAAGAGTTGCAGAAATGCAGAGTCAATCTCTGTGGCAGCTTCTAGTCAGCATTTCATTGATACGCGATAATCTCGCATCGATGGAAGAGGAAAAGCTACCTGATAGAGAGAGTTGATAGAGCTAGATGAGATATTTGTGCGGCCTAACATCGGACAATCAAATGCCACTAGTGTTGGGCTCTTGTAGATTCTGGAAAGGCAAGTTGCATTTGTTACAAAAAAATAAAATCAAGAAAATAAAAGTCAATAAGTCTCCTATGTGTTGTGGTTTCAGTACAATAAGTAAGCAACGGGGATTAAGGCCTCCCCTCCTATTGGGGTTAAAACCCCTCCACACTTCCTGTCTGTCATTGGAGACGGGAATGGATTGTGCATGCATCATCGCTGCAGGCATCTATCACGGCTTTGAAAGAGAAAATAAGCCCCCTCTTCAACCTCACCTCTGGACTCTCCTGCAACCACTTGTATTCCTCCCTCTTTTTTATCCTCCCACGCATCATGTCGGAAGATTACCCGTTCGATCTCGGTGCCTATCAACGACCCATCACAACAACGTCATCTGACGCCCAACTCTGGTTCAACCGTGGTCTTCAGTGGGCATATTCATTTAACCAGGAGGAAGCAGTGCGATGCTTCACAAAGGCAACTGAATTCGATGTTAACTGCCCCATGGCTTACTGGGGGATCGCCTATACCCGTGGTCCCAACTATAACAAAGCCTGGATTCGATACGACAGACTCGACCTGGAGAAAACCGTAAAGGAGATGCGGGTTATTCTAAAGCGTGCACAAGAATTAGCTGCTAGCTCCACTTACGCTACCCCCGTTGAGAAAGCTATGATCGAAGGCCTCGCGGGACGGTACCCACAAACTGATACAATACCCGACGATTTGAGCTCGTTGGATAAGGCGTTTGCCGAAGCGATGCGTCCCGTGTATGAGTCCTTCTCTGATGACCTCGACGTTGCTGCGTTGTTTGTCGAAGCGTTGATGTGTCTCACTCCTCGCGGGCTCTGGGATCTCAACACGGGAGAACCCTGTGGCCCCCATACAGTGGAAGCCCAGAAGGTCTTGGAACGGGCCATGGCCCTTCCTGGAGGACACGACCAGCCGGCCTTTGGTCATCTCTATATCCATTTGATGGAGATGTCCCCCTTCCCTGAGCGCGCGCTCCCTGCTTCATATCGATTGGGCTCGTTAGTCCCGGACGGATCTCACATGCTACATATGCCGTCTCACATCTACGTCGCCTGTGGTGATTACCAGCGGGCAGTCGACTGTAGCAACGAGGCGATCCGAGTAGACGACAAGTACTTTGCGATAACGATCAACCCATCAACCCTCTACATCGCATACCGAACGCACAACATCAAAGCAAAGGTCTACAGTGCCATCATGGCCGGTCGCTTCCAAGATGCCCTCTCCGCCGTCCACCATCTCTGGGAAATCATCACTCCAGAGGTCCTCTCCATCACCAGTCCCCCCATGGCCGACTGGGTCGAGAGCTACCTCGGCTCGATAGCCCACGTTCTCGTCCGCTTCGGTCGCTGGGACGACATCCTCGCCCTCGCCCTCCCCCAAGACCAGCAACTCTTTTGCTCCGCCACAGCCATGATCCGCTACGCCCGTGCCATTGCCTACGCCGTCCTCGGCCAGATCCCCGAAGCCCTCGCAGAACAAGAGAGATTCGAAGCCGCGCGGTCCCTCGTCCCAGAGTCACGCATCAGCAGCCTCCCAGAGCACGAGGTCAACGTCCTCTGCGTCGCATCGACCATGTTGCGCGGTGAAATCCAGTATCGCCAGGGAAACTTTGACGCAGCGTTCCGCAGCTTACGCGAGGCCACCGAGTTGGAGGACAATCTGCGGTACTCGGACCCCCCGGCCTGGATGCAACCCTCCCGACATGCGCTGGGGGCGCTCCTGCTCGAACAAGGACGAGTCTCTGAAGCGCAGTCCGTGTACGAAGAAGACCTCGGCATGAGCCTTGACTTTCCTCGTCGCAAGGCCCGCCTCAACAACGTCTGGGGTCTTCAGGGGCTCTATGAATGTTTGGTTCGCCAAGGCGCCCACGACAAGGCCCAGTATATCCGTGTTCAACGGGATATTGCCTTGATCTGTGCGGATGTCCCCATCCAGGCTTCTTGTTTCTGTCGTCTTTCGCTAGGAGAGGGACAGGTGAATCCCACTATCGCTACTAACCCTAGTCCTAGTCCTTGTCCTTGTCCTAATTCTTCCTCCGGTCGTTGCTTGGAGGGGAAGAAGACCTGCTGTGACTTGTCAAATGGTTCCGTTGTTCATTAGTTAACTCGTGGTTAGCTAAGGTTTTTATATATTCAATAGGTAGGCAGTTATGTCGATTTTACTGGGTATATTATCCATCTATTTAGTTTACCTAGAGAGGTAAATATGAGAAAGTGAAATAAGCAAGCATTATCGCTACCTATTTAATAACTCAGTATGGATTATATTCTAGAAATCATAAGTTTCAATTACAAGTCGGTAAGTAAAACATAGCAAAATGACTCTTGTTCCTAATTCAGGCTTCCTATTCTTGGGCTCAAGCAAGTAAAATAATTTATATATCCATCATCTACCCCCCTTTTTAAGTACCTCCTACCCTACGTAGATAGCTAAATATCAGAGCTGGTGGGCTTCATCTACTGAAGAAAGAAACATGAAAAAAAATAGGGAGGGACCAAATGCAGAGCAAACTTTATAATACCATTAATCCGTGGCATGAGTAAGATGGGGGAGAAATAATAAAGCATGATCATGCCCCCATCAAACTATAATTCATAAATGATGGGAAAAAAAAAAATATAAATAAAAATAAAACCATAGAATAAAACAGTTCCAGTGCAATATTCTACAGATGATTCGGAAGGATTCAGGAAAAGAAATAAAGGAGATTCGCATAACAGGGAATAGGCTATCCTAAGGAAGCTAAGGGAATTTTGTACTTTAGTTGTATTTTCGAAGCTAGAATGGAGAGAGTTAGTAATGGTAATTTTGTCAGAGTTGGGGAAAACATTTTTTCTTTTTTTTTTCAAATAGGCAAAGAAAGAGGAAAGAGGCAAGACTTACATCAAGCGTTAGCGATTTACTGCTGTTCTCAACTTGGTCTCTGTAGATTCCAACCAAAGCCTCACTGTTCTGGAAAAGTCCTGTCTTCAAACTGATCACGATAAATTGCATACCGGGGGCTGCGTGGTCGTAGATATAATTGGCAATACGGGCAACATTGGTATTGTCAAGAGCGGCATCCACCTCGTCTAGAACGAAAAAAGGCGACGGCTGGTAGGAATGGATAGCGAACAAGAGCGCCAGAGCTGCCATTGTCTTCTCACCACCAGAGAGATGTTCCATGTCTCGGAAACGCTTCAGGGGTGGCATGGCATGGTATTTGATACCATCAAGATAGGGCTCGTCGGAATCCTCGATATCGAGGTATCTATAGATGTATTGTACCTTAATTAGCAAAAAAGGTCGAGGAAACTATTTTTTCTTCAAATGGGGCACGACTTACGCTTGTCCTCCCAGTGGGTAATTTGCACTTCGAGTCAACTCGCGGTAGATGGGACCGATTTGTTCAGAGATATGAGAGAACGCCTTGTTGAAAAGATCTGAGCGTCGTCGCATTGCCTCCTCAAATTCTTCCTTGGTCTTTCGGGCACGTTTTCGGGCATCTTCAAAGTCCTTCTCAGTTGCTCGGAGCTTATTCTCCACGCTCTCTAGGCGTTCCATAGCACGGGTATTAGGCGCCATCTTGTCGAGTTCGTTGTTAAGGGTTCGGACTTTGTCTAATAACTCCTCTTCGAGTTTCTCATCCGAGTCCTGTTACTGTGGTTAGCGGGTATGCGCTCTCGGAGTTGATTGTAAAAACGTACTTCTTTAAGAGTTTCACCGAGAGAGTCAAAATCGACCTCGATGCCATAGTCTTCTCCAAGGAAGGTGTTACCACCCCCGCCATGACCGTCTTCATCAACATCCATCGCGTCCGGGTCGGCTCCTTGAACAAGGTCGTCAATGGGAAGTTGGTCAAGTGGATTTGAATCATCTGTGAGTGGCAAGTCAATATCTTCAAGCTTGCAGCGTCGCAGAAGTGCGTAGCGACTTGACGAATTCCGCTGGATTTCTGTTTCTAAACCACTGATATTCTTCAGAGTCGCCTCCACATCTTTACTACGCTTTTGCAATTCCCTGCGATGCTGCGCTAGGTTTTCCGCAGATTCTGTGTACGCCTCCTTCTGTTCCTCGAGTTTCTCTCGCAAAAGGTCTAGCTCAGCGTTTAGTTCATCGAGTTGGTTGCGAACTTGCTCCTGCTCTGCTTGAAGCTCTTCGACTAGACTTGCATCGCGCTCGTGTTGTGCCTGTAAGCCGGCAATTCGATCACTGGTGGCTTGGAGTCGCTGTTGCTCAAAGCTGAGCTGATTCTCAATTCTACTCTTTTGGGTTGTGAATTCGAGTTTCTTTTGGGCGGCTTCCTCATGGAGCGAGCCTTGCTGAACTTCATATTCGCGGATGTTGCTGTAACCAAGGCGTTTGCAAAATTTCTTGTAGATTTCGTCTTCAACACTACTGACCAGGTCTTGGGACGCAGCGATGGCCTCGTCGAGTTCGTCCAAGGCCTCCTGCTTCTCGGTATATTTGGGACGTAGATCTTCGAGCTGACGTCGAACGAAATCTAGCTCGGTATGCTTGCTCTTAAGGTTCCTTTCTAGGGCCTTGAGTTCCTCGCGAGCGTAAGAAAGACGCTGTTCAAGACCGACCAAATCACCCTGCAATGTCTCCTCTTCCGTTCCTCGGCGATGGCCCTTAGGGAGGTTTGCGAGATCTACCATAAGCTTGTCTTTCAACTTGAAAAGGTTCTCCACTTCAGAGTCCTCCCACCGCTTCGAATTCTGCTGTGGGCCACGGCCACCTGTCATTAAACCTCCCTTATGTATCACAGTGCCATCCAAGGTAACGGCCTTCGCATCCACATGCCTCTCATAGCACAGATATTTGGCGGTTGCGAGGTCGTCGCATACGATGGCATTGCCGCACGCGTATGTAATGGCTCTCGCAACAGAGTCATCATAGTCGACGGTCTCAATGGCAGGTCGCATGCCCCGGTGGATACCTTTCAGATTGGAATTGAAAGCCTTGACTTGGATTGTCTCGAGCGGGATGAAGGTGGCCTGGCCAGCTCTCTGATCGCGAAGGTGTTGAATACATTCCTTGGCCGTCTTTTCATTGTCAACAACGATAGCGTCGAAGTGTCGACCTAGAACGGTGCTAACGGCTTCAGCGTACTTCTTCTGCTTGGGTTTACAGAGATCGCTAACACGGCCTTTGACACCAGGGAAGATTCGCTTTAGAGTAGAAATGAGCTCTTTCGCTCGGATTTCTCGCTCTGTCTGTTTCTTGCCATCATCTGCTTCAAGAAGCTTCTTCAAAACAACTTGCAGCTTCTCCTCGAGCTCGGTTCTCATGTGAGAAATACGCAACCGCTCAGAGGTTAGCGCATTCAGTTCCTTCTTCTTGCCATCAATTTCTTTGGTAGTGGCCTTGACCGTATTATTGGCAGCCGCTTTACGCTCTGTAAGGGACTGGGTATCGGCTTCGAGTGTTTGGAGCTGCCATTGTGTGCTTTCAAATTTGCTCTTCAAACTGTTGTAGGACTCACCATCCGTCTTCCTCTGGCGCCGCAAGTTGTCAAGCTTAAGTTGTTCAGCGGATGATCGCTTGTTGACTTCTTCCTTGAGCTTGTTGTACTCCTGCTGATCAGTTACGCTCAGCTGGCCGCCTTGCTTGCTCATCGTCTTTTGCCACTCGGCTTCCCATTGCGCCTGAGCCTTCTCAACGACCTTTAGATCCTTTTGCAGCTGCTTAACATTGGCCGACTGTGATTCTCGTTCCTTTCCGATCTCGGCAATTCGGGAACTATATCTCTCCACCTTTTTCATAGTAATATCGACCTTCTCATCGATCGGAACGAGAGCCGTGGTGGACTCTTCAATTTCTTTCTCCTTTTTGACGATACTCTTCTCGGCATTTGCAACATCCCGACCGACCTTGGCGTGGGATTTCTTCGCATCTTCAACATTTCTCTCGTACTTTTCTACGCCGCGACGATATTCCTTCAGTTCATCCTGGTATTTCTGAATGTCTGCACTTGATGCGTCAATAAGGCGCTGAAAGTGGAAAAGTTTCCATAAAATGTGGGTAATAATAGCCTGGTCGCGTTCTTCAGCCTTCCTTGCATAGTTCTCGGCCTCTCGTTTCTGTTCCTGGTACTGTTTGATCTCAGAATTAATACCGCGACGACGGTTGAGTTGGACGGTTTGCTGTTCTGCAGCTTCCTCGGCTTCCGCCTTAAGCCGTTCGTACTCCGCTTTGTATTCAAGACTTCCGGAGATCTGCTCGATCAGGCGAGTAAGATCCTTGGGAGACTGTGAGGCGATCGCTTCCACATCACCCTGAAACACCAGGAAGTTACGGGCCTTGATCAAAATATTCTCCTCTTCTAACGCCTCGTTATATTGCTGTGCGGTAACGACACGGTTATTGATCCGGTACTCGCTGACTCCCTGACTTGTGATCGAACGTCGCCATTGCTGTTCCTCACCCGCATCATCTTCATAGACGGCCATTACCCATGCTGTCTTCGGGTCATTAGTACCACTGGGATCCTGCTCCTGCTCCTGCTCCTGCTCCTCATCGACTCCATCCTGGATCTGGTCCTCCCCATTCTGTTCTCCATCGATCGCATTTCCATCGGCATCGACTTTTGACGTGCGCAGGACACGACCACGGTAGATCAGATCGCGCAGGTTGGTCGATCGCAAATGGGATGATTTAATTCCTAAGACAAACGAAATCGCATCCATACTGAGACGCGGTCAGTACTAAGCAGTTTTAACCAACCAGTCGGTGGTGGGGAGAACACACGAATTGGACTTTCCGGACCCGTTGGGCCCAATAATTGAGGTAAAGTATGCATCACCAAAGAGTAGAACATGATGCCCTTTGTAGGATTTGAAGTCTAAATCTAAGGGTTAGCGTATTACTTTCGAGTAGCGGATCATGCGCCCATGTCTTACTAAATAACTCAAGTCGGATGAGTTTCCCCATGTCGCGATCGCGCAGTCGCTTTTGCTAGCGACCGTAGAAGTACGACGCAAGGACTTGGCGTGCAGTTCACAGGGGAACGACGAGGTGGTGATGTGATGATGCGATGGTTGTTTAGTTTGAGGGGCCGCGATAAGTTGACTTGATTTGCCGTCGCGTTAAGACACCCCAGGCACGCGTAAGATCACGTGAATCCATTCGGCCATCTTTTCCGGGGCTCCTTGACAGAAGTTTCTTCAAAAATTAATGGAATATCTAGGTTGAGGGGAATGTTTGTTTATTCTCCTTGTTTTGTGTTGTATTTGAAGTATGAATTTATGTAATTGTTCCTACGATGCAAGCGAGTAAGGTCTTAGCTCTCTGTATTTGGAATTACAGGAAGAAACACATCATGACAGATGACAGAATGTTTTTTATATACATGGTGGAGGTCGTCAGGGTTGATGATGGGTTAAAGATATTGATATCGTTCAAGATAGTGGTGTTGAGGGGAAAGAGAAATTTACCTAGTGATACAAGCTAAAAAGAAAAACAAGGATATTAATATCGTACAGCCGGGCATATCAACTACCGTTTTATAGAGACGGGGTTTCCGATCACCAGAAAATCCTCTGACACATAACCTGCAGAATCCATCCGAAATACGCCCTTTTGGCCTTCCACTTCCATCAAGATGAAGTCTTCCTGTGTGAAGATTTGTCGCACGGACCGAAAGAGCTTCCACAGAAGCATACTAGATTTCTTCAAGGGAGCTTTGAAAAAACTCACTGGTGTCGGCTCTGACTGTACTGTATGCTGCCGCCCACCCGGAAGTGAGTCAGGGGAGACAACGAGACGTCGGGAGAAGGCAATTTGACGGGGTAACACATCAAACTCCATCGGCTTCATGAAAGGAATCATTCGCCGAACGGTGAAATGAAGATATGTCTGACCATTGAAACTGACAGCCTTGACGCTTTTAATCAACTTGCCCGTTTTGAACAGGAAGACCGTACCCATTACACTCATCATAACACAAATACCACCAAAGAGACCTTGTTGCCACATGGGGAGTGGTACTATAGGATCCCGGAAGACGGCATTGGAGTTATACACTGAGTAGGCAAAGCAGAATGCGGCAATGCCATAAGCACCAAGTATGTAGCTGCGATGTGACGGTGCTGTAAACAGAACTAGTTGCCCTTCTTTGGCGACTTTCCGTTCCAATCTTCCAAACCCTTCCGGTCGTCTCCCCGCAAACTTCAAAGTTTCTTCAGATGGAGATGAGGGGCTAGTTTTTGGAGAGGACCGGGGGGAACTGCGATGTAGAGCTTGTGCTGCTGGTGGCTTAATCTGGCTGGTGGCTTTTGTTCGCGCAATGCTGGAAGAGAAATATCGCCATGTTGGACTGGATGTGTAGAAGCCAGTAGTGAATGGTACCTTTGAACAGGGCTGTGTAAGCGCTCGAAATGCAAATGATCGAGCGAACATCCTATCAAGACACAGATCTTGGTGGTTAGCTTATTGAACACGATAAGAGTGGCATAAAATAAATGCTGGGACGATCAGAGAAGGCCATGTTTTTGGCAGACGGTCTCCATATCGACCAGCCTCTCTCTGGGGAGGATATAATTACAAGACTAACCTGAGAGAGTGAAAGGAAAAAGCGCAGAATCAAAGCCAATGGCGCATCTCATCCAAAACATCCGGCCCGAAACGTTGAATCGCCGTTTCGTGACGGCAGAAAAATGTTCCCGTCCGGGCCGCCGGTGAAGACCAAATCAGGACAACAACCTCAACATCTCCGACTCGACGAGACTCATCGAGCTTTGGCTATCAGGAATTTCTGTGTGGCTCCATCGCAGTGGGTGCTATTGTACCTGAATTCTTTGCGAAACCCCTCTCCTAATCCGCCAATTCCTTCGTCTCCGGACGCTCCTCTCACAAATCACCGGAAAACCCGAACTTTCCTCAACGCAAAAAAGGATAGATAGAGCTAGCTCTTTACCCACCATTATCACAACTTCAATACACACGACGTCTACGTTGCTCTCTTGACGTAGACAATGGCTTCTAATTATACATTCCGTCATATTCCAGCTGTGCTGGCCAGACGTCAGCCACGCATAATCTCTACCACCCCCCGACGTAAGTCCTGTTCTCTCCCAACAAACGCCTCAGCGAGATAACGCACGTCGCAAAGGCTCAGAAGAAGGGGTGCAAGAAACACCACAACAGCCTCCTTCTGTACTTTTCAATGCAACATTCCATAACCTAGATAGGCTAACCTTTATCTTTTCAATTCGATTAATAGGCCTCAAATCCACCTCTGCACCTCAAACCCAAAACCCCGCCTATCCGCTTTATCCTTCCGTTATCCAGCTCCTCCATGAAAAGGGCATTCCGGAGTCCGAAGTCTCCAAGATCCCTGCCTCAGGTCCCAAGGGCCGTCTCCTCAAGGGTGATGTCCTCGCCTACCTCGGACTTATCCCTTCAGAATACCCAGCTTCGCAAGCAAACCGACTTGAGAAGCTAGCACACCTTGATTTAAGCAACATCAAGATTGCGCCCCAGCCCGAACCCGCTGCTTCAGCTCCGGCCCCCGACGCCACCATTGAGAAGGAAGTTGTTGCTAAGCCCCCTCCCACAGTCTCTGTCGCGATCGCTATCTCCCTCGCAAAGGTCCTCTCCGCCCAGAAGAAGGTCCAAGAGTCTCTCGGCGTCACCGTTCCCCTCTCCACATTCCTTGCTCGCGCAACCGACTTGGCAAACGATGACCTCCCCCGTTCGCCATACGCAAAGCCCTCCGTCGATGAGCTCTTCGAAGAACTCCTTGGCGCACCCCCCGTCACTACCTCTCGTGGCGAATTTATTCCCGAGCTAAACGCCATTGATGCTCCTGTCGAGAGTGCTGTGGAGTTTCAGCCCGTCAAAGAGGACATTATCGATATCCTAAGCGGCAATATTAAGCGTACTGCTCCTTTCCAGCAATTCGTTGAGGCAGAGTCTGGCTCTGCTATTAATGTTTTCAGTCTGAATGTTCCTGTTGGCGATGAGAAGAGGGCAAAAACTTTCCTAGAGAGGATTAAGATACTGCTAACTGTTGAGCCTGGAAGGCTAGTTCTATAGAAATTTACTCCCTTTCTTTTAATAATCCTTTTTTTTTGTTTGTTTTCATATGTCATGTATATTGCGGAATGAATTGAAATAGCGTTAGAAAGACTTTTTTTTAAAATTCATCCCCTTTCATTCTCTTCTCTATCCTTTATTATTTTTTTTTTATTCCGCTACTAGATTCAGATATTAGGGCACTAGATTTCCGTGGCACTTATCTAAGGGAAAAGAAAAGATGAAAGAAAAAGAAACCAAATTTATACTAGATTTACCCTTGGTCTAGTTTGCTTACACTTAATCGACAGGATTAGTCAATGTTTCATTTAAAAATTGATCAGTAAACGTAATATTGAATTGAAAAGTTTCGTTCCTAGTAATGCAATCCAGCCCGAAGCATGCCCAGCAAAGCAAAAAGAAAAGCAAAGAAAAAAGATAAATAAAAAAAAAGAAACGAGGCTATCCATGTCATCTTATCATCAATTTCGAAGAAACAAGAACGAAGAAAACCGGAGGTGCAAAGAAAGGACATATTATGGTAAGATAAGATCATCCCCATATCATGAAATTCGTGCGTGAGCAACACCGCTGTCCTGTCCACTCGGGGTAACACCATAAGCGCCGTCGCTTCCATAATTTCCACGGAGAAAAATGATTCACACCATGCTGAAGGTTATTCACCTTAGGCATGATGATAAAACCAGTTAAAATGAGGTGTCAAGTGCCGGGAAAAGAGCAAAATAATAACACACAAAGCAATTAGCCAAAGGTACATGAAGGCAAGATCTGATGAAAATTGAAGCATGGAGAAAGAAATGATTGGAAGTGAGACAAGTGGGAAAAGAAGAGGGAAGAAAACATAAAACACCGCCTAAGAGTCGCCTATAAAAATGCTGCAAACCGACAAAAATGCGACAAATGCCCAACTAGACCATAAAAGCCTCCCTTAGACCTCCCTTAGACCTACCTAGCATGGAGAGAATAATTATATAAAGAACGCCAAAGCCCGGGAACGCCGCGTCTAATGCATGTTGGAAATCCCCAAAGGGAAGGAAGTAAGTGTTCAAATGCCACTACCGAATAGTGCCCCATTCTGCTAATTTGCTACCTTCACGTCCATGTTCTCGTCCAGGTCGTCTGTTGAAAATCTTCCAAAATCTCAGGGTTTCATCTCCAGCCCCTGTAACCACTGTTTGGCCGTCAGGACTCATGGCAAGATAAAGGACACGGAACGTATGACCGGTGAGTGATACAATTTGTTCCATTCGCGGGTACTTCCAGATGACGATCTGATTCTGGCTGTAACCATGTGTACTGATAATCTCGTCGGAATTTTTGGACCAGGCCAAGTTACAAACCTGACTACCAGTGTCGACCTCTTTTATGAGAGAGCCGGTTGATGTATTCCAGAATTTTATCGTTCGATCTGCTGTGCCACCGCCGGAGGCAAGAAGATGGTGCTGATGGGGGGACCAAGTTATGGCTTTGACAGCCGCAGTATGGTCAGAGAAACGATACAGTGGTGTTTCATTCAATTTATCCCACACCAAAAGCTTGTTGTCGTTTCCTCCAGAAGCCAGCTGACCATCCTCCGTATTCCACCGGAGACCACACACTTCCTGCTTATGCCCAGATAACCGGCGTAGGTATTGTTCTGGAGACCGCACGTCCCGATGGAAAATGAGACGATCTCGAGAGCCGGAAGTGAGGATATGGTCATTCCAAGCCAGGGCACCTACACGATTGGTGTGCCCAATCATAGTACGAAGACGACGACAACGCTCAGCGTCCCATATTTGTACCAAGCCCTTACCTGTGCCGATGGACAGATGGGTACCCTGGGCAATAAAATAAATTAGCATTACTTGTTCTTAACGCCGATAATATTTATGATGGGACGCTTACCCGTTGGATCCAGCTGACGCTTGTAACTGTGTCGTCCTTGAGTTCGCACAGTTTTGTGACCCGTCCCGTTTGTGAATTCCACATATAAACCGAGTTTCCCAGGCCAACACCAAGGACATTGCTGCTCCCCCAATCTACCAGATTTAAATAGAAATCATCTTGTAGATCGGGCGCATCGAGAACTTTATATGGTACTTTATTCACATAACGGGGTTGTTTACGGGGTGTTTCGAGAATACGTTGGCTGTCATAGCGGATTGGAGACAGGCTGTAAAGCTCCGAACGGACATTGAGATTTGGACCATGTTGGCTACGGGGAGTTTTGGACGGGGTTGGTTGACCCGATCCAACACGTGGAGAGGCGTAATTAAAAAGGTTTTTGTGGGGGGTTGACGGGGTGATGCTGGCTGGGGGTAGAGTTGACACCACGTGAGAGGGTGGCGTATGCGAGCGAGTCTTGTCATTGATCCCGTTGCTGAGGCCTAATATAGGGTCGGGAGATAAAGAGTCAAGGTCGGCCTGGGGCACAGTATTTCCGAAAAGTTCACTGCGCAACACTCGCGAATACATTCGGTTCGCTTCTTCTGCTGTGGGAGTGTCAGCTCTAGTAAACGAGAATGCGACCGAGACAATCATTGGGGGCTAACTTTTTTGGAAATGAAGTTCTGAATGTGGAGTGCGCTTTTTTGACTTAGAAGGTGTAGAAGGACATCCATCTTCATGAAGTAAACTATATGTTGCTTGGAGGTCTTGGCCCTCACGGTTCGGTATGAATCTACCAAGGAGTAAAAAAATTAGTAAAACCCTTCAAGGGCAAGTTCTGGCCAAGCTTATATGAAGCGGACAAAGTTTTTTGTTTCCTTTTTTGTTCGTCATTGGCACTCACCGATCACCATAGACCCTCTGTCGTTTTCGACTTGGGCTTGTCCCCGGTGTTCTTTCACGAGAGCGCCCAGCGTCCTCATATTCTTTCAAAGCCTTGGTCAGCGCATCAGGATCAATCGGTTCAGAAGTATTCCGGCTTTTCTGACGTCTTCCCAATGAATCTGGAAAGAAAAGGGTTGTTTTTGATGGCATGCTTGGGGGTGTCCTCGATCCAGGAGGGGATACAATGTTCAACGCATTGACAGCATTTGCCGACGACCTCGCCATAGCAGCACCTCCCGCGATGCCGCGGCCGGCAGGAGCAGTTGAATCTCTGTTGTTGTCACCCATAGTAACCGGAGGGGGGGGGGGGGAAGAAGGTCCCCTCAAAGAGCGGTCGAACGCAAGATTAAGTGAGGTCGAGACTGAAAATGCGACAGGTCTAAAATGTGGGATCGCAACAACGTAGCGTCGCTGGACAAACCAAACCCACGTCAGGGTATTTGGGAATATGAAATGTTGAGCGATGAGATAACCCTCACATTCAATCAAGAATGAGTTAGTTGTTGGATTGGGAAATGCAAAGGTTGAGACCCTTCAACTCCGCCCCGGACAATAATCAAATCAGGATGTGAGAATCAAGGCGCGTAAGTAAACAGGCAGGTGGGAACTTCGAAAGTATTGCCAGAATGTTGGAGATGTAAACGAGGCAAATGTATCTCTCACCAGACGCGGGGGCGATTAGATGGAGTCGGACAGATTGTGGAGGTCATTGGAGAGTGACCTGACCACCCTCTGGTGAGAATGATGCAAATGATGGATAACTTTCTGGTTCTGGTTCGGCCTCTCTCGTCTGTCGGGGTGACGGCCGTTTGAAGGGATTCCCTTTGCAGTCACGCGTCGGGAACGCTAATCCTAGTTTGGATGAAGGAGGCTGGGCTTGTTATGATTTTCTTTATTTATTATTGATTCTTTCGTCCAGTCCTGAGATATAATTAGAAGAAATATTGTATATAACGTGTAGAAGACACTTTTTATCTTTCAAGGTTCTCTAAGAGCTATTCTCTAGCGTGTGGAGGATTAATCCCCATGAGAATGATCCTTCTGGGGTAGGTCATAACCTCCTTTGGTACCTTGTTGATTCCTCAGGTTTCCATGGCAGATCTCCGTATAGATTTGACAATACTTAAACACTCGTAAATTTCATCTGGAAGGGTAAAAATCCACCCAGAAGAATGAGGTCGTAGTATGATACTAGGTAGCCTCATTAACCCTCTAAAGTAAAAGCAGTATAGCTCAATGGGAACCTACATGATTTCTCCTGGACTGTGACTTTTTCAAAAGAAGGGAGAAAACCCATCTTGAGGTGAGCAGCCCTGGGCTTTGATATTTAACATCATCATCAACTCCACGCCTTTCCTTACTGCCTCCTACTTGATTGATGGTATCGGTATACGCAGATGCCAGAAATGCTGATTCATATTTACCACATAAAAAGGATTTTTGGTGTAAATATTATCTTTCTAAATACTTAAAACACTACCTACTCTTCCTAAGATGAGCTGACAAACAGCGTAGTTGACTCAAAAAGAAAAAAAAAAATTTCAATTTCATAATACCTATTAAGTATTTTATGTATTTTCTATAAGATTTAATTTCACACCAACTCTATAAAACAATACACCTTTAAAACACTCCACAACGTTAGTAGGTTTTTATTGCAACTAACCTAAGGAATTTCTTTGAGCAGACTGAGTGCCTTGTTGGGATAAAGTAAAAAAAAAAATAAAAAAAAATAAATTAAAAGGCAAGAGTTTTTTCCACTGCTTTTGTATTACTGCCTATAGTTAGTAAATGAGCAAAAGCTGATAAATATGGCAATTTCATGTTCTTATCAAATGTCTGAATAAAATGCCAATCATAGAATTATAAATGCCCAGTGACCCTGATACCCATCAGGCTAGGTTATTGCTGACCTATAATAAAAGAATTTTCAAGAGTTTGGGGGAGTCAAGAGCACTCTAACATGTGATAAATACTATTCCTACTAGTCATCAACGGCTCAAATTCGTCTCAAGTTTAAAGATCAGTTGCAGTCAGTTCCGACTGTTTGATGTGTACTATTTACCTATTTAATACTAGAGCTTTTAGTGGAGAATTAGAGCATGCAAATAAGCTTCTCAAAACTAATACTGGGTTCCAAAATACCATGTAAGCTAACTACCCCAGAGTAAATCATTGCAAGACAGAACATAAAACCTCAGGCAGGCTGGTCACGTTCAAGGAAGCTCTTGATACCGAAAGCCAATCATATCGTGTAAATTTAATAAGATTGTAGAGCCCCAGCCAATCGAGTCACCTGGCAGTGTTCAGCGAATCCGGAGCTCAAAATTTGCTGACCTCCGCTCTGACTTTGAACTACTTACTATACCTAATTTCCCGTATCGATCTATAAGTTTAGAACTCTGGATTAATCTTTCTTAAGTTGTTTAGCTATTCTAGGACTAGCCTTTGTAGACTTGTCTAATGAGTCTAATTCGTTCTAGTGACTTTTCTTCTTTCTCTGCCCTTCTCCCTTGTAACTTGTGCTGTTTCACTCTCCCTTTGTTCCACACCACCCAATGGAATGGGTTTTTATTCCCTAGTTCTATCCCTGTCGTAAGGATGAAAATCGCCACTTAACCCTTTCTCTATCTTTCATTATGTTTTCAAGATCAAGGAGCAAGAAGTCCTAGAACTGGAAAGGGAGGCAAATAAAGCATCGAATTATAATAGAGTTGAAACTTTGACTAGACCCATTGTTATTGATCGGCAGCTAAAGGGTATGCTGACCGCCAAGAGTGAAATCGTGAGCAAAATCATGGATCATCAATTGCTCTAGCTCGCTTCACCCCCGCTTTTCCTCTTCAGCTTTTGGAGCGCTTTTTCTAGCTCTGGTACCTACCGTGTCTGGACTTCAGCCATGACTTCCAACATTACAAAGAACCTGAAGCAGCCGGCTCTGGACTTTCTGTCCTTTGTCAATGCTTCTCCGACCCGTAATTTCCCTTCCCCTGCTTCTGCACGCATTGCCTTCGCGAGACACTAACATGAGCAACATAGCTTTCCATGCGGTCAACTCTGCCAAATCCTTACTTGCCAAGGCAGGATTTCAAGAGATTAAGGTATGCTAAGGCCAACAGTCGATAATTTTCACCTTACGTTTCTTACGGTCTTAGTAGGAAAAGGAGTCGTGGGCTTCGAGTTGCCGCCCGGGAGGAAAGTACTACTTAACCCGCAATAGCTCTACAATCGTAGCTTTTGCCGTGGGCAAGAAATGGAAGGTATGCACTATAGACCTCATCTATAAAATAAAACAATTCCCCTAGAGATACCTCGTCTAACTATAATGCTGGAGTAGCCTGGAAACCCTATCTCTATGATCGGAGCTCACACGGACTCTCCCGTGTTGAGGATTAAGCCGGTTAGCAACAAGCGGGGAGAGGGCTACATTCAAGTTGGTGTGGAGACTTATGGTGGAGGCATCTGGCATACATGTCAGTGAAATAACTCCTCAGAACAATGCATAATGTTACCGACTTGCTCATGGCTGCTAGGGTTTGATCGTGACTTGGGTGTTGCCGGTCGCGCCATGGTCCGCACTGCTGATGGCTCCATTGTGCAGAAGTTGATTAAGATTGATCGACCAAGTAAGACTCTCTCTTTGACAATCTGGACTGTATAATCGGCTAAACAGAACTTCAGTCCTTCGCATTCCAACTTTAGCGATTCATCTAGATCGCCAGGAGTCTTTCTCATTCAACAAGGAAACCCAGCTGTTTCCGATTGCGGGGTTGGTTGCTGCGGAACTCAACCGTACTGGTGACTCCAAGGGCGACAGCGACAAGGGCGCCTCTAGCGAAGGTAGTAGTGGAGAATTCTCTCCCCTAAAGGCGATTACGGAACGCCACCATCCCTACTTTGTGGAGCTCATTGCCGCCGAGGCTGGCGTTAAGCCTGCAGATGTCCTTGACTTCGAAATGATTCTATTTGACACCCACAAGTCTTGTCTTGGTGGATTGCAGGAGGAGTTTATCTTCTCCCCCCGACTAGATAATTTGAACAGCTCTTTCTGCGCCACCGTTGGACTAATTGACTCCGTGGCTGATGCAGCAGCACTGGACGAGGAACCCGCCATCCGACTGATTGCACTTTTTGATCACGAGGAGATCGGAAGCCGCACAGCACAAGGTGCTGATTCCAACATCCTCCCTGCAATTATCCGTCGTCTTTCTGTGCTTCCGTCGACCGCGGGTGACACTGATCTCTCTACTGCATACGAACAGACACTTTCCACCTCCTTCCTCCTCTCAGCTGATATGGCCCATGGGATTCACCCTAATTATTCAGCTAAGTATGAGAGTGATCACCGACCGGAGATTAACAAAGGCCCTGTGATTAAGATTAACGCTAATGCCCGCTACGCTACTAATTCTCCCGGTATTGTCCTTCTCCAGGAAGTTGCACGTAAGGCGGCGGAAGATGAGGGCGAAGGTGTTCCTTTGCAGCTTTTTGTTGTTCGCAATGACTCCAGCTGTGGAAGCACTATTGGGCCCATGCTCTCTGCCGCCCTAGGAGCGCGAACTTTGGATCTAGGAAACCCACAACTGAGTATGCACAGCATCAGAGAGACCGGCGGCACCTATGATGTCGGACATTCTATCCGTCTCTTTAAGAGCTTTTTCAAGCATTACGCTAGCACTGCTCAGACCATTTTTGTTGATTAGATGAAAACATACACCTCTGTTGTAGATACTAAGAATAATTATCTCATAATCACAAACAGAAAGAGACCATCCATGATAGTTCAGTTTAGCGGTACGAGAAAAACGGATCGAATGATGTTGTGTTGTAGTGTTGTCGAAGAAGGCGCAGGTAAATCGGGCCGACTAAATCCGCTCCGCCTGGGGTCTCTCCTCTTTCGGCATCTGCTCTTCCAGGCCTCCTCAACTCACGGCATCATCATTATTTACTACGTCAATCCAAGCAAGTCTTAAAATAAGAACACAGCCGTTTCATCACTGCCAACTCCGTACCGTTTCCTAGCCCTGATCCCTCCGCCATTCTCATAGATGCCGTCTACGCCCTGATGACCCTCTATGACAACACCGGACGTCTTTCGAGATGCGGAATACATCGCTGACGTGTCCGGCATCCAGTATGGCAGCGTCGTGGAGACGTCTTCTACTCTACATGATGAGCGTATAAGGAAAAAGGTCCAGTCCACCGCGAAGCTCGCATTTATCGACCGTTTACTCCGCGATCTTGATATCTTGATCTACTGTGAACTGTCGGCTCTCTACTATATGGAGTAAGATTAATCCCTCCTCCTTCCCTACCCCCGGATAGTTATTTCGTTCATGCCTGAGCGCGATAGTGGGGATATATTGGACCTGAATGCCCGTGTTGACCTGTCTAATTAGCTGTTCAATAATATTATTCACCATCCGCGCCATTGTCCAACTAATCTTCTTCACCCCAAAAGCACCCCCCTTCGACCCAACCCGAAACCAACCCTTTATCGGTGCTATCCTCGGAAGCAACCTCTTCTGCATGCTTTATCACAATTTCTTCACACCCCCCGAGGCCGGAGAAGCCACTCGAGGTTACCTACATGGCGGCATTCTAATCGACTTCATCGGACAAAAGACCCCTATACCACTTCCCAGACTGCTCTTCCTAGACTCCCTCATAATGATTATTGAATTTGTCATGTTGGGTCTGATTGTCGAACGGGTTAAGACAGTCGAATCCACTGAACCTACAACCACCGAGCCTCAAGATCACGACCATGAAGAGCGAGGAGTTCACCGCGACCAAGAAAATAGTTCTCCCACGCCGGTCGAAACGACGCATGATAGAGGCGAATTTGAGGAGCTGGACTCCCGCACTATCGACTCCGACAATAACAATAATGAGAATAACGATGCTTCACACCTCACACCTGAAGAACAACTAGAACGCACCCGACTCCTCGCCGACCCCTCAGAAACCGGCGAGGGAAGAACTAACAAAGTTCACCATGCACTTGACCCTTTTGCATCCGGACAAGCTGTTATCATGCATCTTGGTTTGTTCAGTCTCATCCGTGATCAATGGCGCTATCGCCCATCCGCTGTTCAACGTTCACCTCTCGTAGCCTCTGACCAAACAGCCGCCTTCCTGAGGGAACGGTTTGGCCTCCAAGTTAGTACGGATCGGCGGGTCGAAGGCATCGCGACATGATTCGTCCTGTCTCTTTTCGTATCTAATAAATCCCATCTAGCTTATCTCAGGGGTTGTTCTCCGGTGAACCTACATGCTTTTCTCTGCTACTATAATCTAAGAAATGTATTTTTACCGGGGAGAGAGTTTCGGGTTCAAGTGTGTTATGTAAATACGAACTTGAATACTCATAGTGTTTTTATCTATTCTATTATATTATGGTTTCTTACTTATTCACAAAACCCTCCTCGTTTGTATACATATTTTCCTTACTAGGGGTAGAAATCAATCGCATGTACCGTCATCGGCCTTTTCAGGACTGACTGTTGAATTTAGCCTCAGCAAATATATTGATAGAAGAACAGGCAAAATATATAAAGAATAACTAATTGTATGATAAAAGACGCCAGGGAATCTAAAGCAACCTCCGAAAGTATATCGCCAGCAACTCAACACCAAGTAATGCAAAAAGTCTGACATATACTAGACTTAAAGAGGAATATATGTACGTGTATAGAAATGGAGAAAGTGGGGGGGGGGAATACAAGGTTCGAAGCGAGAACGCAGGATGTATGTATACCCATTTTTTACTTTCGTGAGCATACAAGGCAAAACAAACAAAAAAAAAAAAGAGAAAGAAGGGAAGTTGATTATGTGGAAAGCTCTTGGGCCGGCGCAGCTGGGATGCTGGAGGCATTGACATCTGGTGTGGGCTTCTTCTCCTCCAGCTTGGTTGGCCGAGGGATGGAATTGGTGCGGATTGGACCGACACCGCTGATGGTGGGAGAAGTGGTTTTAGATCGTGGTGCACCGCTGGCTGCACGAGCAGTTTCATTATTTGCCTTTGCATTTTGAACCGCTTGAGTGCGGGCATTTTCTGGGGGAGACACTGTGGAGGCAGCAGTGTTCATCGCAATTGATTTGTGACTAAGATTAAGGATCTCATCGACACGCACGGCGGCGGGAATAAGGTCATCAAATTGAAGAAAATGGCAGTAGTCGGCGTAGGAACGGGCCATCTTAGCATCTTTGAATTCCTTGTCTTTGCCAGGGATAAGGATATTGAGCAAGTACTTGGTATTGCCGAAGCGGTTCTCACATTCAATGCAGAACTTGAGGTAGTCATAGACTACTTCCTTCCAGGGGAGTAAGCCGCCCTCTGCTTCAGATCGGAAGCATGACGAATTAGCCTCTGCGGAGGTTGCGATCATGGCACCATCTACCCCAAATTCCTTCATGAGGGCGAGACCCTCGTCACGCGATGTAACGTCCCCGTTCATGACACAGGCAACCCCAGCGGCATGGCAGATTTCGCGGATCATTGTTAGCTGATCCCGGATGGCGCGTTCGCGGGGCCGCATTGGTGTTGTCCGACAGTGCACAGTCAAGCTGGTGATACCTGTGGTAACCAGTCTTGAAACCAGACTTCTTGTCAAATCCGGTGTCTCGAGGATGCGAATCTTGACTGAGATGCCAATCTGGTACGGGATGCCAACCTCCTTAACAAGCGCTTCCAGGATTGCAACCAGTTTATCTGGGGTGCGCAGTAATGCTGCCCCCATCCCACCACTGGTACTGAACGGTTTGGGACATCCCGAATTCACATCAATGCCAGCCACATCGTTGGCGACGACTTTAGATGCCTGGACGGCTAGCTCTGGCGACGCAGTTCCAATCTGGAAAATAAGCTTCCCTTTCTCCCGCACCGGATCAAGTCGATATATGACTGACTCCTGGGTTGCCTTTTCTGCCCGTCCACCGTTCGAAGGGATTCGTGTATATTCAATGGTGCCGTTGCGGGGGTTCACGCGGCGGGACGCTCCAACAATCGCACGGTCGATTGTCTCAGGGCCCCAGACAAGGTCTGCACCGTATTTGAGAGCGAGGAGTCGAGAAGGCAATTCTCCTGACCGAACCATCGGCGCGAGAACAATCTTGCCACGGTAGTCGACCCCGTTGGCGGGGATGGGAACTCGTTTCGGGGAGGAAGTCATTGCGGCGCGAAGGAACCTAAGCATAGCATTCTTCGGCTCGGTGTGGCGAAAGTGTAAAGAAAAAGGACACGGCGTGTGATATTATGCGATCACACGGCTAAGAAGGAAGCGGAGTATTTATTGATGCCTTTTTAAGAGTTTGTCGTCAGATTCTAGTGATTAGTCTGAAGTAATTAATCATTAAGTGGAGGGCAGAAACGAAAATGTCGCCCGATCACGTGGTGATAGTGTGATAAGAGTTTTTTTTTTTTTTTTAAGCTTTGCGTATCATACACCTGTATAATTACTTGGTATTTAATACTCCAGCGTTGTGCCTGTCAAGGGGTACAGCACGTGATAACAACAGAGCAATTACTCAATCAAAGAATTCTAAGGTAGAATACATCAATACAAGAATAATGATGATGAAAATATGCCTTTGCCGAGAATCTTTCGCATATGTAGAAGCTCATTGGGATAATTATCTCTTCTAATGTTCTTAACACACCGATAGTTCGCAATCAACCAGTGCATTTCCGTTGGCGGCATCTTAAATTTGAGTCATCGGGAGGCTTGCAAATTATAACATTAATTCCTTATCCAAAGTTAGAAAAAGAAAGAATAAAAGAAAGAAAATTGTGAGGCAGTTCCAAATAAAACAACAAATCCTAGATATAATAATTATATTATTATAAAATTACAGTTATGAGAGTACCCAGGAGGGAGGGGACTAATAACCATGGACCAAGGATAGATAGTTGTAGTGGAGCTTTCCAGAACCGCTCAAGAACAGCCTAGGCACACGAGGCCCTGAGGTAAGGTAATGTAATTTGGTTACCAGTTGGTTTCTCACTGGCAAGAATATTACTATTATGGACTGGGATTCTGGTGAGCATGGACAAAAGGATAAAAAGAAAAAAAGTACTAGTAAAAAAAAAAAAAAAGTTAAAGATAAAAAAAGTATTCTGTATCACCACCCAAGTCTCTTGTCTCTTGAGGATATTCTAACTGTTGTAATTTACTTCGGAAATAAACCCCATTGTATACAAGGTACCTGTCCAGAATTCCGATTCCATGAACAACCTCGGACAGCCCTCAGCCGACTTTTCCCTCCCGAAAGCCTCCATCCTTTTTAATCCTCAACCGACGCAACTACAATTGGAAGCTTATAGTAAGTTCATAGCTCCCTTCCTCGTCCCTTTTTCCCTGCCCGACGGGAGACCAACTGACCAATCGAGCTGACCGACTAGGTCTCTTCAATGTTTTCGGGAAATAGTCTTCCTGCCCTCCGAATACGTACTGCAGCTCCATTCAACCGGCGATTGCTGCCCACCGCCTGTCCAATCTTTGCCCTCACTCGCTGCTCGCCCGCTCCTCGACGCACATCAGCAACGCTGGCTCCCCCCACTAAACAAGCCACCCCTCCCTCCTCCCTCCCCTCCTCTTCCTTCTCTGCTCTCTCTCTCTCCTCCTCCCCCTCCACCGCTTTGTCTCCCTCTTCTTCATCTCGAATTGATCCGTCTGTTGCCACAGTATCACATCGTGCTGCTCTAGTTTCTAGACATTTTTCCTCTTCATCCGCTGCCCCACGTTCTTCGTCCACAATGTCGTACAGCATCCGCAAGATTGCTGCCGCCCACACGCTGGAGCACCGTGTGTACATTGAGAAGGATGGCCAGCTCGTCTCTCCTTTCCACGATATCCCTCTCTATGCCAATTCTGAGGAGACCATCCTCAACATGGTCGTTGAGATCCCCCGCTGGACCAACGCCAAGCAAGAGGTACGGGCATTGGAACCCCGCCATGACAAAATGAGAAGAAAATGTTAGGCCGTATTTTCAGGGCACTGACGCAGGAATCTGCAGATCTCCAAGGAGGAATTCCTCAACCCCATTAAGCAGGACACCAAGAAGGGCAAGCTCCGTTTTGTGCGCAACTGCTTCCCTCACAAGGGTTACCTCTGGAACTATGGTGCTTTCCCCCAGGTACGTCGAGTTAAACAGATGTAAACGTTTAGAATATTTATTTCTACATACAAACAATAACCCCCCTCTCCTCTTTGGAACCGTACCCTCGCCAGCATTACATCACATTAGTCTAATAACTCTTACTAGACCTGGGAAGACCCCAACAATGTCCACCCCGACACCAAGGCTAAGGGTGACAACGACCCGCTCGATGTCTGTGAGATCGGTGAGCTGGTCGGTTATCCCGGTCAAGTCAAGCAGGTGAAGGTCCTCGGTGTGATGGCCCTGTTGGACGAGGAGGAGACCGACTGGAAGGTCATTGTCATCGATGTCAACGACCCTCTCGCTTCCAAGCTCCATGACATTGAAGACGTCGAACGCCACCTTCCTGGCCTTCTCCGTGCCACCAATGAGTGGTTCCGTATCTACAAGATCCCCGACGGAAAGGATGAGAACCAGTTCGCTTTCTCTGGCGAGGCCAAGAACAAGAAGTGAGTCTATCTGAGTTACTGTCACATTGCAATTAGAATTGATGGCTAAAAACAATCCTAATAGGTACGCTATGGATGTCGTCCGCGAGTGCGCCGATGCCTGGAAGAAGCTTATGGCCGGCAAGAGCCCTAAGGGAGAGATCAGCCTGTAAGTGTCTCTCTATGATTTAACAAAAACTAGAGGCTATTGGGATCACTAATTAATGAATTCTAGGGCTAATGTCTCTGTTCCCAACTCCCCTGACCGTGCCGATCCCAATCAGCTCGCCGCCATCCCCAAGGGCCAAAACCTCCCCCCTGCTCCTATCGATGGCAGCATTGATAAGTGGTTCTTCATCTCTGGCGCTGCCATGTAAATTTAGACAGCAAAAAATAATAAAATTCCAGTCGTTTGGTTCACTCCGTTAGTGAACCAGTTTTCAGTACACTCGTACATATTTTAGCCTCATCCACCGTAATCTGGGAATTCTATAGGTTTTTAAGAATACATTAAATCGATAGAGGGGGGTATGTAACCCCAAGTAAGTAGTATATTTACATAAATAAACAATATCATAATACATGTGTTTTTCCCGTCTGCCCCTCAATCTAATCCCTACTCACTCCCAATTGACTTGTCCTTAAGGAACGCTAGGGTTCCGAGGCAATTCTTAAAAGAACTCCAGATGTTTGAACGCCATTGACAAAGAAGATTTAAAGATATAACCGGCTAGGGCCCAGGCCGCCCCGTTATGAAGACGTCAAAAAAAAGGTAAATCGGACGAGGCAGGTGAGATGCAGCAGATCTAAACAATCTCCTAACCCTTTAGAGTCGCTTCTCGCTCAATTACTCGGCCTATGCGTGCAATCTCCTCAACCACATCGGTAATCTTCAGCTGTCGCTTTCCCACCTCAATCTTAACTTCCTTTCCTCCCTTGAAGCCCACTACCAGCTCGGGTTCTTGTGTCGAGTTCCGCGGGAGTTGGGTGACCTTAATGTCGATATGTGTGGCGCTACCTGCAGGAGTCGTGGAAGGATTGCGGAGGAGAGAGAGTAAAAGCCTGCAGGGACGGGCGGATCGAGTGAAAGGATTGAAGGTTGTTCGTAAGGAAGTGATGGTTTGTAACGGGATAGTCATTTTTTCTCTCTCCCTTTCTCCTACTTCTTCTTTCTGATGTATCTGGGTAGAGTTGGTTTCGTCCTAAGTTTTGGGCAATTGGCTGTAGGTTTCTAGAGCTCAATTAAAGACCTAGTTAATATGACAAACGTGTTATGAGATTGGTTCGAGTACTCGTGTGGTACCTTTTGATGGAGACCAGATGACCAGTATCCTTTATAAGATTAACGGCTTCTCTGTTGAGTGGTCTTAAATGATTTGGGAACGTCTTGAATTTGGGCACTGAGGGGAGTAATAAGTTGAATATCTCTTAATCGTTAACTTCAAAAACCTAGGTAAGAGAGTTCATGCCGAAATTGTTTGCCTTGGATGCAAACACAATACTGGTGGCCTCAGGAACCGATGACGATGCAACAAGTCGACAAAGAACACATGGACTATTTCGAAGAAAACTGAACCTACCCGACAGAGCCTTTTTTTTGTTTTTTTTTTTCCTTTGTTTCTGTTCTTAGGGCATACCTACTTTGGTTTTTGCTCTTGCCCAAGTGTTTAAACTCTTCTACGTCAGATCATGGCATGAACAACTACTAACACCAACATTATAATCTCAAGTTACTAACCACACCTACCCACCCCACGATCCAAAGAAGGACAACAGAGCTCTATTTCTGAGAATGTCGTCCATTTCGGTGCTCCAAACTCGCTTAAAGGAGCTGTCTGCTGTTTTGGCTCAAATTCACCCACTTGTTACCCGATTAAATAATTTCACAACTGCTGTTGGACAGGGCGACGAAGCACGTGTAGAACTTGGGGCCGAGATCCATCATCTGCTGAAAGATGCGGAAGATGAATTGGAGCTCCTGAAGGTTGATGTTGATGGTATAGAGTCAGGGGTAGATAGTCGCCGGAAAGGATTGGATTCGGAGAAGGAGCACGAGAGAGAAAGAATTGTTGCTCTGGCGGGGAGATTGGCTGACGACCTCAAAAGGTGAATATAGTTCCCTCACTTCATTTTAGCTTTCATTTTCTCTCTTCCTCTATTTAAGCAGTCCTTTGAGCCGCTCTTATTTGTCCGTTCTGTCATTGTGTATGTACATCTTGAAATGCTAATTGTTCCAATTTCTTCATTCTAGGACGAGAATTGATTTCCGCAATGCACAGTTGCAGGCCAAACGGAATGCAGAACTTGCCAAACGAAAGGAGAGAGAGCTACTTCTCTCCAGGTCACAGAGCGCTCAAAGAAAGAAGCAACCGTCTGAAAAATTAACTCAGGATGATATAGCGATGAATGCGTCAAGCGACGTCACTGCCGCATTAAGACGGACACACCAGCTAATGCAGGCGGAACTTTCCCGGAGTCAATTTGCTTCAGAGACTTTAGGTTAGACTTGTTCTTCCTCGGTATCCTATACCGTTATTCTAACAATAACCTTTAGAACAATCTACTGCGGCTCTTTCCTCCCTCTCAGAGTCTTACACTAGCCTTGATTCTCTCCTCTCGTCGTCGCGCAATCTCGTTGGATCCCTCCTTCGATCCCAAAAATCGGACACTTGGTACTTGGAGACTGCGTTCTACATTCTAGTCGGTACAATCGCATGGCTATTGTTTAGAAGAGTCTTATACGGGCCTCTCTGGTGGATGGTGTGGCTGCCTTTCAAATTCGCTTTCCGTTTCCTGTTCACCATCTTAGGAGCTATTGGTATCACAAGCAAGGCTAGTCAATCTTCCGTATCCGTCACCACTCCAGATATTACAACACGACAAACCCCGATTCTTGACCACACATCGGAAATCAAGGTCCACAGTACCGGTGAAGCTGTCTGGGATCAAGCTCCGATCATGGATTCCACGGATAGCGATAGGTTGATAGATAAAATTGGCGAGATGGTGGAGGATAATACTAAGCAAGATGAAACTAACCTCGATGATTTCTCACCGGAAGAGATTCAAAGACAGGAGGAAATTCCACCCAATACGAAAAAGAGGATGTATGAAGCGACTGAAGTCGTGCGGAACGAAAAAGATGAATTATAGATACACGAACTATACTTAATGACACTAAAGACAGTACATGTTCTCCTACATGCGTACCTAGAGAAATCCTCGATCTACAAGCACTCGAATCCGCTCTTTTAAATAGGAAAGAGCCGCCACATTTTGCAAAGTGTATAATAAATATCCGCAGAGTACACCTGAGGCCCGTATGAAGGCCTACCCTCCGGCACAAAACCGAGAATGATCGTTGATTTGCCCATGATTATCATTCTTAATGTTATTATTATTACCAATTATTATATATACATTTAGCTACAAGACTAGAGATTTCCGGAGACAATCCAATATTTCCGTCTGGAAATATCACATGTAGTAATTCTAAGAATTAGAGCTTAGTTTGTTCGTGGTTCTCTCAGCAGTTGACTTTAGCTGCCCATTAATCGTTTCTTGGCATCATGGACGCGTGTCACGTGTGGACGCGTCTTAACACGCTCTTTGTTCCTTAAGCTTCGGGAGAGCTTGGAAACTCCGGATCTCTTTTTTTTTCTTTTCTTGTTTCTTGAATATTTTTTTTTGACTTTCGTATTCTGGACATAGAAGCCATGGCAGCTAATTTCTTTAACAACAAAGCTCGTGCTGCCGCCGCTGCAGAATCAAGTGGTCCAAAGCAAAAAGCAGTAGATGGGAAGGAAGAACAAGCCCAACAACAGCCCTGGGTGGAGAAATAGTATGTCCAGATATCATACCAGTAATCTCCTACATAACCAGATTTATCTAACAGGCCAGCTTAGCCGTCCAAAGACTTTAGACGACGTTGCTGCTCAAGATCACACCACCAAAGTCCTACAGCGAACATTACAGGCTTCTAATGTGAGTTCCTCACACAATAGGTCTGCATAAAATCCGGTCTGAAAAATACTAACCCCAATATCTCAGCTTCCCCATATGCTATTCTATGGACCCCCAGGAACCGGAAAGACATCAACTATTCTTGCTCTCGCCAAATCTCTCTTTGGACCTGCGCTCTACCGATCTCGCATCCTCGAGTTAAACGCCTCAGACGAGCGCGGCATTGGAATAGTACGCGAGAAAGTCAAGGGTTTCGCCCGGGTCCAATTAAGCCAACCCACCGGACTAGATGCCGCATATTTTGAAAAATACCCTTGCCCGCCCTTTAAGATCATCATCCTCGATGAGGCCGATAGCATGACCCAGGATGCGCAGTCCGCGCTCCGCCGTACTATGGAGACATACAGTAAGATCACACGTTTCTGTCTAGTCTGCAACTATGTCACACGAATCATCGAGCCCCTTGCAAGTCGATGTAGCAAGTTCCGTTTCAAACCACTAGATAATTCGGCTGCGGGCGAAAGATTAGCGCATATCGCACAGCTAGAGAATCTGTCACTAGAGGCCGGTGTTGTGGATAAGCTGATTGCCTGTAGCGAGGGTGATTTGCGACGCGCCATCACATACATGCAAAGTGCTGCTCGTTTGGTGGGTGCGGGCTCCCAGGCTAGCAAAAAGGACGGCGACGAGGATTCTGAGATGAAGGATCAAGGATCAGAGATAATTACAGTTCGGACTATTGAGGAAATCGCGGGTGTCATTCCCGAGGGTATTCTAGATCGGCTGTATCAATCGTTACAGCCGAAGAAGCTTGGGTCCTCTTATGATGCCGTCTCAAGGGTGGTTACGGATATTGTGGCCGATGGGTGGAGTGCTACGCAGCTCCTTCTACAGGTACTTTCTACCTTTCTTCTTCCCTCTCGAAAAAATGATCGATCCGATGCTAACATTGTCTCCAGCTATACCGACGGATTGTATACAACGACGCCATCCCGGATATTCAGAAAAATAAGATTGTCAGTGTGTTCTCGGAGATGGATAAGCGTTTAGTAGACGGTGCAGACGAGCATTTATCGATTTTGGACGTGTGCTTGAAGATTTCTGGTATTCTTGGTGGATCTTAAGAGAGAGAGGGCATGAAAGACTTCGGACACGCAATCTTTTACTATTATTCAAGCCTCGTTATCCAACACGCACCCAGTCGCTTCAGATTATACTCTACAGCCAAGGCGCCGACGACCGCCTACGTACCCATCAAGATCGATGGCATCTCGACCTCAGCGGCAGGGGAACATGACTAGGTCCCGATCTGGGTGAGCAAAGTTGTGGCACAGCTGGGTAAATGCTAATGACTATATGAAGTTAATGAGATAAAACAGATGCTGGAAGATAATTCTTACCACCTGGATCCATTTTTGTTAGAATATAGAGAACATCCGGGAAATAGTTGTAAGAATCAATAATTAAAGGCACTTTCAATCCGTCTGCATACCGAAAGCTCAATGTGGAAATATGAAGCCGTCCGCCCGCATTTACTCCGAAGCGGCAACTTTAACAAATAGTCACTCACTTTATCCCCTCCACCCCCCTCCATCTTACCAATTCCTTCCCTCTAAACTGTCGAATCCAATATTAAAATATAATACCGACCTTTCAAGCTTGACGGCTACCTTGAAAACACTCATCCACCATCTGGTTGACGGTTCGAAGAAAAAAATACCCCGCAATGAGTGTCGCACCCCGCTATCTCACCGGCGATGCTGCCGGGATTCGCGAATTCCTGGACAAATTTGATGTGCGTATATACTATTGCCATGCATTCGACTTTTTACGTATGAATACGTATATGTGATAGAAAATATATATGAACTAACCCTCTCAATTGTTGCAGGTCTTCCTATTTGATTGCGATGGTCCGAATCTCTCCATACATCCTCCCCCTCCTCCCAAATTATGACGAACAGTTATTGAGACTGATGGAAATATTGCATTAGGCGTCCTTTGGTCTGGGGACCATCTTTTCCCAGGAACAGTCGAGACACTGGACTTACTCCGGTCAAGTGGTATGTATTTATATTTACTTTCTATATACACTTGGGACCAGGGTTGAATGTCAACGCCAGGCTAACTCATGTCTCTCTCTCTCTCTCTTCTTTTGGGTTTTCTCCAGGAAAACAAGTTGTCTTCGTCACGAATAACAGCACCAAGTCTCGAGCAGATTATAAAAAGAAATTGGAAAGTCTAGGGATTCCCAGTACAACCGTGAGTTCTTCACCTTTTCCCGTTTTCCACTCCCCGGCTTCGCCCTTCTCACGCTAGCCATGCAATGTTTTTGCACATACTGATGATATCATATTTGGTTGGTATGCAATAAATAGGAAGAAATCTTCTCCTCCTCATACAGCGCGTCGATTTACATTTCCCGTATCCTCCAACTACCCCCGAATAAACGCAAAGTATTTGTCATAGGCGAAACAGGCATCGAACAAGAGCTGCGCTCGGAGAACGTCCCCTTCATCGGTGGCACGGACCCAGCCTTCCGTCGCGATATCGCTCCAGAAGACTACAAGCGCATTGCAGCTGGGGACGAATCCCTCCTCGACCCGGAGGTCGGTGTCGTCCTAGTCGGCTTGGACTTCCATCTCAACTATCTTAAGCTCGCCCTGGCATACCATTACATCCGTCGCGGGGCCGTCTTCCTCGCGACGAACATCGATTCCACGCTTCCAAACTCCGGCACGCTGTTCCCCGGCGCTGGGTCCATGAGCGCGCCACTGATCATGATGGTGGGCACCGAACCGGTCTCGTTGGGGAAACCGAACCAGGCAATGATGGACGCCATTGAGGGCAAGTTCCACTTTGATCGGAGTCGGGCTTGCATGGTTGGGGACCGGGCCAATACCGATATCCGATTCGGTTTGGAGGGCAAGTTAGGTGGGACCCTGGCTGTGTTGACTGGTGTGAGTAGTAAGGAGGAGTTTGTGGCGGGTCCCGTACGACCGATGGCTTATTTGGATAAGTTGTCGGACCTCCTGGAGTCGAAGTAGTTCTCTCTTATTTTCCCCCTTTGAACTTTTATTGTAGATAGATTCTTCTCGATATATATACAGAACAAACAATGTGGCTAGCTATACGGTGGATATAGAATAGGTATGAAGTATTGGTTGAAGAACAGAGTACAGGGTATCTATAGACTTACAATACACACATCATATATATATATATACATATCTGAGAGACAGGATACATTCAATGATTACCCCAAGTAGGAGCCGCTTCATCTCCTCGAATCATGAAGGGGGAAAAACACCCAAAAGTTATTCCCTCAAAAAGCCTTGGAGCTTCCAAAGGGCCAGAACCGCCTCAATGGTAATATGATCTGCAGTTGGCCGCAAAAATAAGGCGAACGCCCGGAATCGCTCATGATGCGCTCTAATTTCCTGTAGCTCCGAACTCGAGAACATCTTCCTAAAATCAAAGAGAGGGACATTGGTATGAACCAAAGGAAGTGTGACAAAGTCGGAGAGTCCACCCTCTTCCCCCGCTCTTTCTAGAGCGGAAGGGGCTTGATCATCACCCAAAACCAGAATGACTCCGGACCCCATCCTCTCGCACGACTCCATCTCGTGCAATCCACCCATGAGCGCATCAGTCTCTGAGTGTGGTGACGCAGTCGGGTCACGAGAAGGAGATACCGGGATTGAAGTCCAAACCCCATTTGCGACATCCTGTTTTCGGAATCTATCCGACACAGCGAACAGCTTCCTCATGGCCTCGCGTCGCATCGAGCTAAGTACAAACTCGGGCATATCGCCGCGCCAAACCAGTCTAGCTTCCTCTTTAGCTGTGACAGGGCCGTTGGGGTGTTTCCATCGAAACGGGACGAGTCGAGTGACCGGGGACTTTTTGCGGCCGCGCGTGCGGTCGAGTTCCTCGGTGAGAGTGCGGAGAATGGGGAGGCGGTCGATCATGCGCATCTTTAGATGAGAGACCTTTCTCTTGTTCTTCTGTTGTTGGGGGAGGGGCATGGATAGATCATCCTCTTGGAGGAGGCCGGTGGGGAGCAGCCAGAGTTTCTTTTCATCTTCGGAATTGGTGCGGGCGTTGGTGTTTTTGTTATTGTTGGTGTTGGTGGTAGAAGAGGAGGTAGTTGATGAGGGATTCGGAGGAGGGGCGGCAGCTTCAACCATCGCCCAATCTGTGAGAAATGCTTTGGGCGCACGCGCTCCAGTTAAAGTACAGAGACGAACCGGGGAAGCGAGAGCCATCGCCCACGGGTTTTGGCGGAGAGGAGTAAGGTCGGCGGTCGTGGGCGCGCGTTTCTTGCGGTGATGACGGGCACGCTCCGGATGGGGATTCGTGATCAGGGGGGATTGAGGGAGAAGCTGTGAAGGGGGAATGATAAAGTCATTCTCTTGTTTGGTTTCATTTGTGGTGATGACAGCGGCGTCGTCAGGAGGAAGATCTTCGGCTGTGTGGTCATCGGAGCTTTTTGGACGGAGGGAACGGGAATGGATGTAACGAGAGTGGAGGGGGGTTGACGGAGCTAAGAATAGCTGCTGAAATACCCTTAAGCGCCATGAGGCGTAGGATATGCGGGTGTGGAGGGCGTCCATGAGGCAGGGAAAAGATATGCACGAAGAAGAGAAAGTGAAGTCGGAGTTGAGATTCTGCTGTCCGCAAGTAACCGCCTCCACCTCCTCCGCCTCTCTTTTCGCTTCCCTCCCTCTCTCCCTTTGTCCACTTTTTATTTCCTGCCAATTCATAGGGGTCAAACCAATCGATTTCAGCATGAATGCAAGTCGCTCTATTCAGCGACTCTGTCGCTTCGCCCGTCCGACGCCTGTCCGGAACTTTTCCTGCTCCAGCACGATGCTCTCAACTGCGCGTCCTCCGCGGGGCTGGACACCGACACCTTTTGTGACGGAGACAATAGTATGTTGTTCATTCTTATAGGCGCTTTCCTTATCTCCTCTATTCACCCTCTCCTTGGCTCTATATCTATTCGATAATTGAGAGGGGGAAAGATCATTAACACTCGACTTTAGGGAGGTGGCTGGCACACTTGTACGTTTCTCATCTAGGAATCACAACAACACCTGAAAAACAACATTAACCTATATAGACGATATCTTCTCCCGACTTCTTAAGGTAAGATGAACCAAAATGAACCAAATTTGTCTCCTACTCGTGGTAAAACCCCCTAATCTAACTCATAGCACTAGGAACGGATCATCTGCTTAAATGGTGAAGTCGATGAAACCATGTCCGCCTCCATCGTCGCCCAACTCCTCTTCCTTGAAGCCGACAACCCTCAAAAGCCCATTCACTTATATATCAATTCCCCAGGGGGGTCCGTAACAGCTGGTTTGTTTCCCATTTCTTCTCCTTCCTCATCTACCCTTCAAAAAAACCAAATAAATACAAGCGCAAGCAATCATATTCCTCTGGACCAAATAATCTAATCATATATGAACCTCCTTCCCGTCCCTCTTTAAAAAAAAAAAATAGGCCTCGCCATCTATGATACAATGACGTACATCGCCTCTCCCGTTTCAACCATCTGTGTCGGCCAAGCAGCCTCTATGGGCTCCCTCCTCCTTTGCGGCGGCCATCCCGGCCAACGCTACTGTCTCCCGCATTCATCCATCATGATCCATCAACCCTCAGGTGGCTACTTCGGTCAAGCCACCGATATCGCCATCCATGCCAAGGAGATCCTCCGTGTACGCAGCCAGCTGAATCAGATCTACCAGCGACATCTCACGGGGCAGAAGCAACTGTCATTAGATGAGATTGAGAAGCTCATGGAGCGTGATTACTTTATGGGAGCGAAGGAGGCGTTGGAGTTAGGCATTGTAGATGAGATTCTTGACCGGAGGGTTCAGGGTCAGGGCGAAAAGAATGGGAATGGAAGTGATGGGGTTGATGAGGGTGGCCCGGACTCTTCTACATGAAATATGGCGCCCTTTCCTCCTTCCTCCCCAATGGAAAAATGAAAAGAAATTTGGTCAAAGGAGAAGGCAAGGGAAAGTAGGTAGGTAGGTACCTAGGAACCTACCTGGGTATTTACCTACCTACATACTAATAAGTGGATTTGATATATTAGGTAAAGGTTGTATGTGTTTATACCCTTGATATCTTGCATTTTATTCTTTTTCTGTGTGGTTATGTAAAATAGAATAATGTTACTTTATTTCTTCTTTCGTATCTATCTTATCTTTATAGATGTTCGCGTGAAATTAACATCAATATTAATGGCTTCTTCAAGTTAGACTAGGGGGAGAAGAACGGATCTAAATAATCCACCATATTGATCTCTAATAATGTAATAATTGGTAGCCAACCCAAATACAAAATACCAAGGAACGCCTCTCTATACTTAAGAATAGCGGGGACGCATGGAGAGTCACAAAAAAAGAAAAGAAAAAGAAAAAGAAAGGGAAAACCGGACAGTAAATAGATGGAGGGAATAAACCTTGGAATTCCGCCAATTCTAGTTCTAGTATTGAGCTTGAACTTTCATGCACACATATACTCTCTCTCGCCATCATCCTCATTCTTCTCTAATATATTGACACTTAAAGAGCAAGAAGGAAATAGAGGATGAAGAATGTTGCAAAGGAGGGGGGGAGGGAGAAGAGGAAACAATGTAAAACCGCTCACAAATGATAATTATCGATCCAAGAAATAAAAAAAGAGAAAAGAAAAAAAAAAATAGCCAAACCACTCAAAAGGCCCTATTCAAGCATAGATTAGGAGAAAGAGAGAGGGAGAAAGCTTCTCTTACGATGAAGATGACACCCCATTATTCTCTTTTTCTTGCTCAATATTAGCAAGAACTAGCTCCTCTACCACTTTCATCCCGGCTTCTTCAGTCTTCTTCGACTCGGCTGAATCCTCCCCAGCAACTGCGTGATCAAGAGCCAGCTTGGTCTGACCGAGAGCATAGATCTGCTCCTCGATAGTACCCTTAGTCACTAGGCGGATAACTTCAACCTCGCGGGTTTGACCGACGCGGTGCGCGCGATTTTCAGCTTGTACATCCTCTTGTGGGTTGAAGCTGGAGTCAAAGATAATGACTTTATTGGCACACGCAAGGTTGATGCCGGCACCCCCGGCCTTGGTGGAGAGGAGGAAAACGGGGATATCGGTCCTTTCGTGGAAGGCATCTAAAATAGACTGACGGTCCTCTACACTAGTACGGCCATCAAGTCGAACGAAGCCGAGATGTTGATTCTCCAACACATTCTCCAAAATGTCCATGACCATGGTGAATTGTGAGAAGACCAGGGTGCGGTCACCGTTCGCCTTGAAGCGGCGAAGGAGTTCGCAGAGTTTGTCGACCTTGCCCGAGTCCATCCATTCGTCGTGTTTCAAGGCGAACTTCCCTAGAGACTTTGGGTTTTTTACACACATAGTGTGGCATTCAAAATCGTTGTACGCTTGGAGTTCTTCAAAGATGATATTCGGGTCTGATAGGGCCCATTGATCTTCTTTCAAGCATGCCTTAGACATGCGGGAGAGAACGGTGTCATTGTAGTGGCGGCGGTAGAGAAGGGGGTGAATTGCCGCTTGTCGAAGTTTCATCAAAATGTTAGCCGATTTGTTGCCTGTCTTCTTTCCGGCAGCTCGGTCCGCAATCAGTTTCTTCACCTCATTTTGCTCATGTTCATAGATTTCCCGCTGTGCGCTATTCATTTCGCAGTACTCAACATGGGATATCTTTGCGGGCAAGTCAATCACTTGGTGTTTCTTGCGTCGTAACACGAAGGGTCGGAGCATCGACTTTGCACGTTCAATACGTTGTGCTGAAAGGAGCGTCGAGTGGGATTCATCAACCGTCTTTGCTTTGTTTGCAAAAACATATTGCAGATCTTCCCTGCGTTCGTTGAATACCTTCGGAAGGATGAACCCTAGCAAAGATGCCAGCTCTTGCAGGTTGTTCTGGAGAGGTGTCCCTGTCAGGAGGAGCCTGAACCGAGCACGGATTCTTATTAATTTTTCGTAGAGAACTGATGTGCTACTTTTGAGCATGTGGCCTTCATCATAAATACAAGCGCAAAAGTTCATGTTGCGTAAGAAATGAGCATCCACTTTGGCTTTGGCGATGGTGTAGGTGGTGATAACAACGTGGATATCGTCCCTATTCTCCTCAATGTTCTCTCTGATTTCGGCGCGCTCGGCTTGACCAGCGTAGTACGGCATGACGGATAGAGTCGGACAAAACTTCTGAAACTCGCGTAGCCAGTTTTCAATCGTTGACGACGGCACGACAACAAGATGGGGCCCTTTGATTCCCTTTTCGTACAGATGAGCGAGAAATGCAATCACTTGACATGTCTTACCAAGACCCATGTCGTCAGCTAGGATGCAACTCAACTCTTTCTCGAAGAGCAGTGAGAGCCAATTAATTCCGACAATCTGGTAATTCTTCATCTTCAGGTCTTTGCTCATGATGCTGGGCTGCGAGATGAAACGGCTCTTACGAGAGCTAGATGCGGGACCAGGGCCATCGCTGTCTTCATCTGATGGTTGACTGGCCGGAGTCCCAATGCCAGAGTCATGCGAGTCTTGGGGGTCGATCGACACGAGTTCCAACTCTCCTTCACGTTTTCCAAAAATATCCACACCCCATTTCTTCATTTCCGCTGCGATCGGTTTTCCTAGGGATTCACATTGGGCGACCAACGAATCTACGGCTTCATACCCCACCCACATGTCAAGACACTTATCCACGATCTTATCCCCGATTGGCTTTGGCGTTTTACGGCCTCTGCCGGTCTTTGTTGTCTGCTGATCTTTTGAAGGTGCTGGGACAAGTCTAACTTCGTCTAAAGAGGCGAACGGTCGTTTCGAAATAATGTAATTGGCAGTATCTTCAGTAATTGCGGCAATGTCTGCCAGGTCCAAAACACTGCACTTGTTGAAAAAGTTCAGAACCTTCTGTTCTAGGTCGACATCTCCATCGGGCTCTACTGCTGAGTCCGAATCATCGGATATGACTAGAGGGGCCTCAGGGGACTCCGATCGCATGGGAGATGGTTGTCGGCGTCCTTGGATTAGCCGCCCGAGCTTCTTCGGCGGCGGTGACTCACTCGCAGCCGGGGTACTTGTTGCAGGAGGAGATGACTCTTTGTTCCTCGGACCTCTCATTAAGCGTCTTCTAGGCTTGTTATCTTCTTCAGGTTGCTGAGATGGTTGGGATTTTTGGGAGAAATGCATGGCGGACCATTTATCTTGAATCTTTCCCCGAGCCTTGATTTTCTGCTTTGCTGGAGCAATAGAAGCTATTTGCTGGCTTGTGCTCAATTCATCCTCCGATGAGATGACATGTGCATTTTCCGTATCGACCAGATAAGCCAGAGCATCATCATAGCTTCCACGTTTCGTGAGAAGCGCTTGCATACAATCTTGTACAGACTTATGCGGCAAAACTTTCATCATTCTCTCTACCTTCATTCGTGTATGAGCGTCACTTATGTCCTGTAGTGACGAATAAATGGTGTCTGCCGGTAGGGCGCGCGAGGGGCCATCTTGTCGGGCTTTCTTGACCGGGATTCCTTTTCGCGCAGGCTCGGTCGCAGGTCGCTTGACGCCGGATGGATTAAAAAAAGCTGAAGAAGTGATTTCTCTGAAACGGTCAATAGCAGATTCCACGGGTTTCTCAGGACTCCTTAAGGACTTGGTGAACGTCGCTGGCTTAATATCGGTACTGATTTGTATCTCATCGTCCGACGAACCTCCACGATAGGTCGGGCCATCGTCTTCTAAATCAATTACCGGCGTTCTTTTTGCAGGTCCTGCCGCGGCTGGGGGACAGAACCTGGTACCGCTGGGTGCCATTAGATTAGAAAGACGTCCACCAGGTGGCGGAGGGCGGGAGGGGGAGGAAGAGGCAATGGGAGAGGAGGCGGCGACTTGAACAACCGAATTGCGGTTTGCAGAAAATGGGACATCGACGATCTGCGTAGGCTGGGTAAGACGTTGTGTTGCGGGGGTTAGGGATTGTGTTGCTAAAGGATGATGGGGGTGGTGCGCAGGCAGTGTAGCGACCGTCTCATATTCGCCATCATCCTCCAGGACACTAGCCGGAGGAGTGCTATGAACAACCTTCTTATGGCTGATGGGGGTATCTGGGACTGTGTCCTCCATGATGGGCAAAAGACTCTTGCGAATTATTAGGGGGTCTTGAATCTAGGCACGTTCAAAGTCCCGCCCTCGTTCAGCGTTCAGTGAACAAAAGGAGGTTCGGGATCCCCAGCAACTTTTTTACTGCTTCTCCGCAATTCAAAAAAAGGGCAAAAAAAAAAAGAACAAACGCGCACACGCGACGGATCACGTGATCTGGCGCATCAATTAAGACCGAGTTGGAAAGCAGCAGTTGGCGTTGGGCAGAAATCAAAAAGAGAGAAACGGAAGGTTGCCGAGTAGGTAAAAGCAGATCTGTAGAGCAAGAGGAATTGAGTTTAATACTCTTTATATCCCACGGATCATGACGAGAATATCTTCATTGCTCGTAGGTATTAATGCAGCTCTTACTGATTAAGAGGAAGCCAGGATTCCATTGGAAGCTCCCCACAAAATCGACCAATGAGAGGAGGGCGTCCGCGCTTCTCCTCCCAGGAAATGATTTCATCCGTAGATCTCCAGATTCCTGAGAATTATCAATCCCCTTGCAAAACTGGTCGAAGAGAGCTCTGGCAGCTCAAGGTACCTCTGGTCGATTGTCTTTTCTCTATCATCAGTGTTCCTTGTCTCAGTGTTTCTTCGATCCCCGTGTGTTACTAGCCGTCCTTTTTGTTATTACTTACCTGTGACCTATTATTATTACTTATTTTCTGTCCCGCTGAACAGTGAACACCTTCCACCTACAGCGCAACAACAATATAATAATCATCCTTTATATCTCTCAACATCAAATTTACTCCACAAAAATGGCCACTCGCCGCCCCGGGAAAACTTACGCAGATGTTGCTGCCTCTTCCTCGACGGAGAAACCCTCTAACTCGGACGTTTCACCAGCAGTCCCGACGTAAGTTCCCTCCTTCTCCCTTCTGATGGAACCCATGTTAGACCTGTGATTAATCATACACCACAGCCATGTTATCCTGAAATTAGTAGGGTTCACAGTAGCCATGATTACAACGCCTGTGGGGATGTATTTTGTCTCCACATCTTTCGGAGGTCAGCGCTCCCTTTCTATATTTCCCCCGTTTTTGTGGTTTCCCACCCGTCTCTCTTTGTCTTCTCTATGCTCAACTCTCTATCCAACAGCAAGCTCAACTGTTGCGGGCATTGTCGCCGCCATAATGGCAAATGTAATCCTCTTTCTTTACATCTTTGTCGCATGGCAGGAGGATAAAGAAGAGAGAGAACTGGAGGCGAAGAAAAGAAATAGGAAGGCTGAGTAAGATAACTAGAGCTTTGGTTGATTGAAACTGCCATTTGCTCCTCACTACCAAAATTTTAATATAAGGGATATTCTTTTATCTGTATACCATTCGGGGCAGTCTCTCTGCTCTGTTATATGTCCGTGCAGTTGTTTGTCTTATGTGTATTATTTAAACAACTATGAACTGAGAGGCCAGGAGTAGTTCAGGATCACGGTTCTGAGCTAATGTCTCACAGGTCATTTTTTAATAAGCACCCGAAATAAACTCGAAGGATTTATTATCTCAAAACAGACTACCCCAATATGAGTGTCTCTTGGATGAAAAATTCATATAATATTAAATGTCCAGTTCATGTTGAATAGTTGCGCCTGGAAATGCACCGACAACCTTCGAAAAAAGCATGAAGGGGTCCCAAGAAAAATCATAAAATACGACAGTACTTGCTTCATCAGAACAAAGCTTAGGCCGGTCTCCTCTTCACAAATTCCTCGAGATCGGCCTTAGTCGCGACTCCAAGAACGAATTTTCTAGATGTGTCAGTCACCACAGCAAATTCTTGCTTCTCCCTCTTCTCGCCATTGAGACCTGTCTCGCTTTCAAAAAATTGTTGCAATTCCTCCAGCGGGGTCTCCATGGTGATCACTTGATACGTGCCTCGCTTTCTGTTAAAGCGCTGCATCGCTGAGGCGACCGTATCGGATTCCTTCACAGCACCAGATTGAAGAAGCTCCTTGAGTCGGGGGATACTAAGGTATCCAAGGAGAGCCCTCTTGGTCGACGAAGTAACAGTTAGGTGGGTATAGTCGCGTTCATAAGCGGCAAGCAGGGCGGAAGATATTGGGGCATTAGATGAGACAGAGAGGGCTGGTGGTGGATCAAGGTCCTCCACTGTGGCCTATATGAAATGAGATTAGTCGGCCGCCAGTCACCGGCTTCGGGGGAGGGGAGAAAGTTGAAGAAGAAGGGAAGGCACTCACTCCCCGATATTTGTCAGCCCATGAAGATGGAGGGGACGAGGGAACTGCGCTAGGAGAGAGTTTTTCGCGAGCAAATGCTTCGCTTGCGGATATATACGAGACCATGATGAATGATTGGCCCTTATTTTAGGTAACGAGTGTCACAATAATATTTTAATTAAATCAGGAGTCGAGTCAGATGGAAATTAGCAGGCGCTGCGCAGTCAGACAATATGTACCTAGTAGTGCTAGACTACTCCGTCGGTAGAATGATGGAGCTACAATTTGATCCGGAATTAGGCGGTGGAATTAGGGGCTGGACTTGATTGATTGACCCACTACCTAGTACACGTTTGGGATCACCGAACATGGGAGTCACATGGTTGACGTCATCCGCATACCGCAGTAATTGCGGCCAGTCATGAGCGACGATTGATGTCTTAATAAGGAGCAATGGCCGCCTGTCAGACGGAGAAATCTGGATTGACTTCACCTGTCAGAGGCTGGTTTTTCATTGTTGCTATCCCTTCTCTCTCCGTTTAGACTAACTCATTATCTGGCTTATTGCCGCAGAAAATCGAGATCTATCTTTAGTCTAGCAACCCCTTCCGGACTAGGTACGGTACTCATCCGATCTCCATCCACCGAGTGGGGACGATTTGCATTGATAAGCGTTTAGTATAGCCGTTCGTACTGTTGGGAAAGCCGCCCACAAACCCACCCTGTCTCTGAAACGCATACACATAACATCCGGACCGGCTAGTTTTGGTTTTCGCTTCGTCAATCGCGTGCCCAACCATGTTTCCTTCTGATCAGGACATCGCCACGGCCTTTGCTGCCCAACAGCCTGTGAAGCCAAGAAGACGCGAGCCTTTTCCAGCATGGAGTGTGATAGATGATACCAAGAAGACAGCGGATGCCTTGGCCAAAGAGGCCTCACGAGAGTTCGAGATTGCTAGTCAAAAGGCCCAAGCAAAGGCTGGCAAGATTGAATTATGGACGCCAAAATACTATGCTGCCTGTACTTTCGGTGGAATGCTTGCTTGCGTACGGATCAAACACCCTAGTTCCTTGAATTTCTCGTTCGTCTTTATTTATTTGTTTATTTATTTTGTTTTATTCCAATCATGCTTTGTATCGCTAGTTGATACTGATTCATCGGACTCAGGGTCTCACCCATACCGCAGTGACTCCTCTGGACCTTGTCAAATGCCGCCGCCAGGTTGATTCCAAGCTATACAAAAGCAATATGGACGCATTCCGTAAAATTCGAGGCGCCGAGGGCCTAAGAGGGGTGTTTACTGGCTGGAGTCCAACTTTCTTTGGTTACAGTGTAAGCGAGAGCGAGAGAGGACTAAGCGACATGCTAGTCAAAGCTAACCAGATAAAAGGCCCAAGGAGCATTCAAATATGGTGGATATGAATATTTCAAAAAATTCTATAGTGATCTTGTTGGAGTCGAGAATGCGAACCGGTGGAAGACATCCTTATATCTCGCCGCTAGTGCGTCAGCGGAACTTATCGCTGATGTTGCGCTGTGTCCCTTTGAGGCTGTCAAAGTACGCACGCAAACAACTATTCCGCCCGAGTTTCGCTCCACTTTTGGAGGTATCTCCACCGTTATTGCGAAAGAGGGTGTCTCAGGGTAAGCGTATATTATCTAGGGTAGTCGCTAGGGGTCCCACTGATAAAATTAGTCTGTACAAGGGTTTGTATCCTCTCTGGGGCCGACAGATTCCTTACACCATGATGAAGTTCGCGTCGTTTGAAACTATCGTCGAGATGATCTATAAATCTCTACCCGGTCAAAAATCCGACTATAACAAGGGCGCACAGACAGTAGTTGCATTCACCGGAGGTTATCTCGCTGGTATACTCTGCGCTGTTGTGTCCCACCCGGCCGATGTGATGGTGAGTAAACTCAATGCCAACCGACAAGCAGGTGAGGCATTCGGTGCAGCAATGGGCCGAATTTATAAAGATATTGGTTTTTCTGGTTTGTGGAATGGCCTTCCCGTCAGGATTGTCATGATTGGAACTTTGGTGAGTTTTTCTGCTCTCCATCATAGCTTCGTGTTTATTGTATTTTTTCTTCTTCTTCTTGGAATCTAGCTAACTGTAGGCTTCTAGACTGGACTGCAATGGATGATGTATGTGGACCTTAAAATAATACCTTTCTTTCTTTCCCCTCCATACCAAGAACCCCTCCCCCACGTTTTCCAAGACAATAGACGAGCACATGCTAATTCTAAAACAGCTATGATTCGTTCAAGATCTTCATGGGCCTTCCCACGACCGGCGGAGGCCCTGCTGCCCAGAAAAAGCAGGAGTAATCGGGTGAGTCTCGATCAGGTAACACCAGCCCCAGGTGATGATTATTGCATCATGTTTTAAGGAGCCCCGGTGGCGGTGTCCTGTGACCATATTCTTCACCTTCACTTCGTGTTATTGCTTCTCGTATTTTATTTTATTATTATTTTCTCATTATTCTTCCATCGACTCACTGTAGAAGACCTTTTTTATGATTCTGTACCTCCTTCTGTCCAACTTTATCAATAGTACTATCAGAGGTTCATCCAGTGCTCTGAACGTAGGAGAAGTGAGTCTGCTATACGAATGCCAAGCACATAGATTGTTCACTATCAGCCAACTGGTTAGTCACCAATCAAGCCCACTTTCTTTATCTTATCAGCCCTGATCAATACAGCGCATTATCAACGTCATCTGTAATTGCCTGCCTTCCACCTCCCATCACTTTATTTTCTTGCATCATTCAATCACATCCTTCTCCCTCCAGCCAATAGGTCAGCCTTGGATAGGAACCTTTTCAGGAACTCATACTTAATCAGTCACACTCTTCCGACCAGGACACTAAGGATTCTAGCGTCTAAACCACTGCGACGCATATTTTACCACCAGCCCGTCCTCTTCGCCCCATCATTTTACTCTCCCTTTTCTTCTTCCCTTCTTCGATTAGTAGCCCGCAAAACGAAACTAAACCCCAACTATAAGGTACAATTTTAAACCCACCCAGGGGGGAAAAAAAGACGAGGCAAAAAAAACTATCATCAGCAACATGGTGAGCAGTGAACCCATTGTGTCTCACGGCCGAGGAGGTTAGTCACTTTTTGTTCTCGTCTCTTTTTCTACCCCACTGATAAAGCCAATCCCTACACGGCTTTCTTTTGCTCCTACCTACTATATACGGCCTATCATATCCTGTTGGGAGCTAGTTAATTCCCATCACTTTGGTACCTTGTGTGTTGGTTGCTGAAGTACCTTTTATACTAACAAAATAAACCATTCTACAACCTGTAGGCCAAGGAAACATTGGTGCCGATTCAACTCAGTCTGTCTACCCATTTTGTTTTCCGTTCTTACGAAAAGAATCATCAAAATCATACTAAACTGGATTAGATACATTGATGCCGGTATAGTCCGTGAAGGAGCCTATGGTGATCAAGGCGATGGCGCCTATTCTGCTGGTGTATGTTACACATCCCCTACCCTCGTTTTCTATTGCTATCCTATCATTTGTCCATTTATTTCCCGTGTTTTCTCCTCCCTCACAACTCTCCGCCCCTCTTTGCTTCCTGGCATTTAACTGGATATCCATTCATGCATGTAAAAAGAGAGAGAGAAGGCGAAATAAAGAAAAATAAAAAAATGAAAAATATGAATGCGAGGGGAGGAAGTATCACTAATTAATCTAACGAATATCTTGCAGCGCGGCGGGGTGGGAAATATCGGCTCCCCCCACGTAAAACCTACATCCAAGACCCCCCACGACGCTGAAATCGTTCCGGAAATTTCCATTCGCGATTCCATGGATGGTGATTATCATACAGGGGTATGTATTGTCAATTATTATTATTATTTTATCATTAGGCCTTTCTTTTTACTATTCCTATCCATTTTCTTTATCCCTACCGACATGGAAACACCAATAATATATCTTAACCCACATAAGCGATATCCTTTCATCTTTGAAGATGACTTTTGTTTTATGTATTATTTAAAAACAGAGAAACTGACACTATGGTACCCAGCGTGGCGGACATGGAAACGTCCACCTTGACCCCCAGCATCAGAAGCAAAAGGAAAAGGAGAAGGAAGAGAAAAAGCACACAGTTCACGAGGGTCTGGCTGATAAATTGAAGAACAAGATCTTGGGGAGAAAGTAAGGAAGAGCGAATTTTTTTCTTTCCCCAATACGAATGAATACGCGATATGGCTTCATCCGAATTCCCACCTCCTTCTCCTTCGTCTATTGTTGGTCCCAAAGCCAGGCCAAGATGGGAATCGGTGGTCTCGTGTGTGAGTGAACAGGTGATATTCAGGTGTTTGTCACTATCTTTTATGTGTGTGTATATCTGTGGGTGTATGTGTCTGTCTGCAACTTTTCTTATGTTTATATCATTCTGATATGCTTCTTGTGATTCCCAATCGTCAATATTATATTATCCAATTAATAAAGAATTCTTACTGCCTACCTATAGCATCATGATAGTCAGATATTTTCTCTATAGAAATAGAAATAGTGAATATGCTTAGCTTAACTTACAGTCACTTTGCAAGTTCACAGAAATTAATTAACATAGTCATTAAGTATTATTATTCTTCTTTTTCTTTTTAGAATAACGCCAAAGTCTATACAGAGTTAACCTAGGTCTAGTTAAACAGATGAACGATCAGCATCGGCTCCATTTAACTAGGGTAATTAACTAAATAATAAGAAAGAGGAGTCAAGTCAGGCTTTGCTACCTACCTAGTCGATTGCCTCGTTCTGTATCGAGTACCCATGAAGTATTGACAACCGTTGATCAACCTTTCGACTCGTAAAAGCGATAAAATTTTGCCAATCTTAATCAAAGAAATAACGGTGAGAAAAGATTCTTCATGGTTTTGCTTTTTCCCCCCTTTTTTTGGGTTTTTTCCCTTTTTCCTTTTCCCGAATACTTCGCTTGTCGATTTCTCGATTTCAAACCGAACCCTTGGCGTTGTTGATCTCACCAATTTTACTATTAACTGGACTCCAGGACGGGTATAGCCTCGCAAAATAATATTCCGTTAAAAGTAAGGAGAGGCAAAGATGCATAGAAAAAGAAAAAGAAAAAAAAAAAAAAAAGGGGGGGGGGGGATAAATGCCATGTTGCTTCCATGTATCACATCACATAATATCATCAAGGCCATCAATGAAAATAAAAGGAAAGAAAAGAATCAAAGCACAAACAAGTAGATCCCATCCTAGACAAATTCCATGACATCCTAACACCCATTGCTGTAAGTTGAGAAGAAGCGAAAAAAAGAGAAAGTGCCAAATGGAACGCCAGTGAAGGTATTACATGCCGAATGGCAAATGGTCCTAGAAAACACGCATCGAATAATAGAGTCGTTTAAAAAAAAAATCATATATATAAGAAAAAAAAAATTAAGCCTTGCTGAATGTTCGCTTGAACCAGCTTTTTCGCTTGTCGCCTGCATCAGAGGGACTGTTACGTATTGCTTTGCGTTGGAGATGGCGGCGACCGGGTGCTGTAGCTGCAGATGAAGGTCCACCAACGGGACCGCCCCAGTTTGGATCGGTGGCTGGTGCTGGCTGACCGTAATTATTATTTCCAACTGCGCCAGTTGTGAATGCATTGCCATTAAAATTGGGTCCAGCACCGAATCCACGAAAGCCATAGCTTTCTGCAACAGGTTTCTCTTCCAGATGTTGTTGTGAAACGTAGTGCTGCTGCTGCTGCTGCTGTTGTTGCTGTTGCAATTGGTCGAGAGAACTGTTTACCGAACTTGGATCAGTCGAATTGCCCCATTGATCAGTATGACTTCCCCCAGAAGCTGATGCCGCTAGGTTATCGTGAGATTGATGGTACCCGTTATTATGTCCATATCCTTGCTGCCCATTGGTATTGGCATACGTTGGTTGTTCGCTATACCCTCGATGCTGTGGGCGGGGCCGTTGTCGATGGCCGCTTTGATTGTATGGGTAGTAGTTCTCAGGAGGTGGCCCACCACCATTATAATAGCCATTTCCATTATCGACGTAACTAGTTGGTCGTGAGTAGTTTCCGCGTCCATTATAGCCTCCTTGGTCATTATAAGCTCTATTGGAATAATTATTAGGCCCTGCGAGGTGCACGATTTCGTTAGCAAGCTAGACTATCGATGACCAAAAACAATTGCAAGCGGCGAAACGCCCCCAAGAAGCAATAAACAAGAAATATGAGGGATACGGGTGAAATTACCTGAATAATAGCTGTTCCGCCTGCTATAGTCTGCGGCAGGGGCTGATTCTTCCGCTGCGCCATTCTCAATTAATGATCGGAATTTCATCCCCGGAGTAAGGGGGGACAACCCACCTGTTCGTGCATAAGAAACCGGTCTGCTGCAGCTATAGGACCCATAGATAGCCGCCTCGAACGATCGTATGGTGTCCAGGGGGCGTTCTAATCGAGGGCGGGTGGGGTTGGAAAGATCAGGATCAGCTATTTGGAGTGAGTGGAAGAGTCAATAATCAGTCTCGAATGTCTTTCGCGGTGAGATTTTTCGCTTGAGGAAGCGAAATAGAGGATAGGATGAGGAATAGATTAATGAATCGTACTTATAATATTGCCATATTGGTCCTTATGCTGCATCCCTCTCAGGCTCCCCAGATTCGACTTCTCCAGTGCTACCAAATCTAGTGAAGAAAGTTTGTCAGTCTGGAAAGGCTATCTCTCCAACGCGATACTAGATCACAATTGACGTGCTAGCTAGCTAGAAAGGAGGGGAGCGATAATGGGGGTCGCTGTCAACGACGAAACTGATGGATATGGATGGTAAGCGGCAAATAGGACATACTTGGTTGCGCTTCGTTCATGGCGAGTAATGGATCAGCTTTGGTATGTAAACTGTATCTCGCTTTTTCTTCAGCGGTCTCCGTGAGATGAAGTTTATGGCCAGAGCCGCTGGATCGATGAGAATTTTCGGACCTGCCGCCGGAGCTGAAACCTCGACTGCGCTTGGGAGACGCGACCGGCTGGGGGGGCGCCATTTTTAAGATAAATCGTTCGCTCTTAGCGTCTGGCAAACCTGAACTGGGAAGCTAGGTCTCCTGCGATCTCCGCTGTGGAGCGCAGCCACGATACAAGTGGAAACTGCCAAGAAATTGACGATCGAAATGATAGTTAATTATTGTATGCTTGACAGAGAGAGGCTATGATGCAACGTTTCAGAAGAAAGAGGCAGCCGCAGGATAGAACGATGAAGGCGACGTGGGGTCAGTTTTCGGATCCGCAGCGGGGAAATTGGAGAAGGACGCTTTTCTTGAAGTGGTCGATTTGATGAACCAACGATACTGAGAGGGAACTATACAGACTGGCTGGATTGTCGCGATAATGTTTTCGTTTACAGCGAAAAACGAGGTCGTCGGGGAGAGCGCTGTCGATAATGAACTAAAAGAAGCAAAGGCAAGGTGAAAAAATTATAATAAATAAAACAAATAAAGCAGGAATTAAAAAAAAAAAAAAAAAAAAAAGGCAAGAATCAAAATAAATCGAATCAAATCGGGGTATGAGTATGTCACTCGACGGCAATAAAGTAAAAAAAAAAAAGAGGAAAGACAGCTGTGGATTATCTGAGGCTGGTGAAATCAGGCTACAACCAGGAAATTAACCCTGTAACTGATAGTTAATTAGTTAGACAACGATGCCAAATCAATAGTTCGAAAGCGGAAAAAAAAGAAACAAGAAAAAAAAAAAGCAAAAAAAAAAAAAAAGGCCAGCAAAACGTCAGGGATCGACAGTAAGGAACCGAGAGAGATAGCGGTGATTGTGCATTGGTAGTTAGTTACCTTGGATATATATTATTACCTGACTTCTGAGAGAAAGCGGGCGCAAGTAAAAATACAAAGGTCAAGCGAGTGTCAAGCAGTCGACAATCATAACAACGGCAAGCTTTGAGGATATAACGAGAGTGTGGGAGGATTCAGCAGAAGATTACGGTTGAGGAAGATTTGAGACTTTTTTGACTTGAAAGAGGATGTTTACGACAAGCGCCACGCAAGAAGAGGGGGGAGCCCAAATCCCGTTAGAACCAGGTGAGTGAGCCGATGGATGAAGACATGGAACCTCTCCTATCAGCTTGGGGTTTGGTTGAACCGCAGCCACTCAGTTAGAACGATCTAGAGGGATCACCGGATAGCTTACGGAATTGACAGCCAGGGAAGATGGATCTTGGCTCAGATTGGGTATATCCGATAAGCTGGAGGACTCTGTCCGTATACACATCCCTCCGATTTTATTTATTCCCTAGACAGTATCTTGTCTGTGGTCAGAGCTATTCTTCTTTTCTCTTGTGTCCTCCTCTTGACTCTCACTCAATCACAAGGCAGCGGGGAAGGGTTTAGCGGGGTCCGAGAGTCTAAATTAATTGTAGTTACCTAGGACTATCCCCAATCTAACAGTCTATCATAGCTACCAGGAATAGATTAATAGGTATATAAAGACTTGGAAGTCTCAGATTCAATACTGGAGTGTTACGCAATTTCCCCTCACTTGCCACTGTCCGACCAATGAAAACAGTCGATCGGCTTCTTTCCCAACCACCCGAACAGAAGCACAACGTCGTTTATCTTGTGCCAGGGACTGAGTGAGACCATTATTATTATTATTATTTATTTTTTATTATATTTTATTTTTCAGAACTGGGGTGATCAAGAACAAAAAGCAAAAATAAGACACGGGGGAAAACAAAGTAAAATCAGAGTAAAATAAACAATCAACAGCACATCGACTAGGATCTGATCGTCGAGTCGCGTCAGAAACCCGGACGGCGACTGGGACCATACGTGTTGTCCTCATCCGTTCCAGAAAACTAATATCCTCCAGCACTCAAAATTGAGGTGATTTGGTAGTGGTTTATTTTTAATCCACTAATGTACGCTTGTGCTACCTTGGTTCTAATTTTCGGTCGTAAGCAACCATACGGAGTCACTACGTAGGGGAGGTGACGACAGAAAAAAAAATAACTCTGTTCGCCCGAACAGAAACGATAGCTGTATTGTCGTTGTTGCCCTTTAACACTGGAAGAACAAAAAGTTCATCCTCCAGAAGATGCGGCCTAATCCAATCAATCCGGACAGGGAACGACGATGGGAAACTAGCTGTCGACGCCACTTTCAGGGAGCGTGGGAGACTCACAGATACTGTGGCTGACCGCTGTCCGCTCTGAAAAGATTAGTGTAGCTGTGTAGTTAAAACCTTCTATTATTAACAGCTGTTAGTGCATAAAATGGACCTCTGTAATGCGTAGGCATTAATAACATTAAGCACTGAAGTTGCCAAATATGAGTCAGCGAGGCGGGTAGGGCAGGTCACATGGTAACCACTTCCGTTTCGGGTCTAGCGTTGCCGAGAGTAGCGTGGCTCCAGCCACGCGCACACACACTCCGCCCCACCCAGCCCTAACACCATCTCCGGCTTCAACTTTGGATCCCAATATTACGCCATAAGACTTCAACTCAACCTACCATTCTTATTTCACCAATCAGAGCATGTTAGCACAGCGGAAGAGCGCCGGGCTCATAACCCGGAGGACCCTGGATCGAAACCAGGACATGCTATATCCTGATATCTTTTTTGGCTTTATATTTTTGGTTTTATTATGTAATGCTAGCCTCTCTATGTAAATATCCTTCTGGCTATGATTCGGCGTCCTATAGTCGACTTTACTGGCCTGTAAATTCCCTATCTTATCACACTCAGTCTACACCTCAACGGTGAGGAAAATCATGATTATTTTCTATTGAACGAAAAAATATAAGCAATTTCTTTAAACATATATCCAGCACGCAACCTGCAGAGAGATTTTGTAGGGCGTGTGAGAAACCAGAAGACCCAGCTAAGATTATTCTTGGTTGCTGTTGGTAGGGTTTTGCCGGCATGTGACCTGACCTTTTTCGTTCAGAAATCTGGGGTGGACAAGAAAAGAAACAAGACCGAGATTCTTATTACCTGACTCTTCTGTATTGAGGTTTCATCTTTGATTTTCTTTGGCCTCGACTTAGTTAGCCAGATCTATTGTACAGTATATACTTCTTTTCATCACTCTAGTTGTCCATTCCATCTGTAGCCATGTCGGTAAAGTTACTTACTTGTGTTTACTTCCCTTTGGAGAAAAAATAAAAATAAAAATAAAATAACTAAAACTATGATGGAAATTCATGTGTTCTACAGCATTTATTTCAAAATACTTGTTATTTAGCCCCGAGTAGTACTACATGGTCAAAATAGGTAGTCTTGGATGGTTGACTGACTGTTTTTTTCCTTGGATGATTGGCTTATCCTCTACCCGAATTAATCTCTCTACAACGAGAAAAATGATCCTACGATGGACCCATTCTGAACTTTATGCGTACTTTTGCCGATACTGGCGGTTGTCGTCTGACCCTACATTCTCGCCTTCACAATTTATACGACCGCGGATAGCGGTCTAGCTTTGCAAAGCAGACACTCGACTCTAAAGGTGTTTCGGAGACCCCTCTAAGGCCTCTTCGAGAAAATATGAAACTCGAGGATCCTGGACCCTTTTATCCAACCTCCCTCATACGACGCCACGCCTCGTATGTGCTTTGAGTGCCAGTGGTGGCCCCGGGGGGGGGGGAATTATTAGTCCGATTTATACCTGAGCTTGGCACCTAGGTGGTATGTTCTGTGTGGGGGGCTCCCAGCAAGTATTCACACGGTCTCTAGTAAAATGCCACGCAGCGCTTTATGGTTGTCTTGGTGGATCGGGTGTCCTGTAGTAGATACTTACGCTATTACGCTGGATATGTAGGCGCAGGCAACTTAACCATACCTAGGTTGGAATGCGTGGGTGGGTAGGTAGGTAGATAGGTATGCGTTGGAGTTCATTGATTAAAAGCTTATGTTGCAGGATGCACAGTGCATGTCTATGATATCGCATTTAAGGATTTGTTGGGTCGAGATTAATTTCATTGGCGTTGTCGGGTTTCGTAAGTATTTACGGGTGAGGTTTTCTAGGTACATATTCGGGATATAGATATGTCATAGAACCTACCCGGGAGGAGGGGAGGGGGAAATAATAGATGTTTGATAATAATATTTTTTGCTATTAACGAGCTTAAATTACCCTTTTTAAATGCTTTTGTTGCGCGCGTTAACGATATTTGTTGCTCGGCGGTTGAAAATTAGGGTTTGTCTCGTTGCCGAGGAATATATATATTTTAGAAAAGGATATATCACCCATCCTTTGATGCACAGGGGGGGAAAAAGGAAGAGAGAGAGAGAAAGGAAAAGAAAGTTACTTTTATGAGATAACACACAAGCGGACCCTCTGCAAAATCTCCCGACTAAGGAGAGTGTGGGTGGCATTATGACTCTCTCAAAACCATGCCTCGAAGCTATACCATATTTGCACAAAAGATAGACAGACGCTTAGGACATGCATTTACTCGCATGTATAACGATAAAAAGAAAGACAATTAAAATGTATTGGGAGTCAGCAAAGGCATAATAGACAGAGGCAGCCGAGATGATCCGGTGAGGGCGCTTTTTTTGCGTAAAAAAGCCATAAATCTTCAAGGCACAACAAAGTGGAACTGCGAATAACTATGGCCTTAGGCCAAATAAATGCCTTGAGAGCCGGGAAATGGCCAATATGACTAACACACTAAAACCCACGCTCAAAACTTTGCCGAGGGGATCGGGGGTCAAAAAAATCGATATAAAAAGGATATTAAAGCCTAGCATGTCCTGGTTTCGATCCAGGGTCCTCCGGGTTATGAGGTAATTGAGGTAAATTAAAGACTACGTGATTATCTGCTTTGCGAAGCTAGACAGATATTCGCTGGGTATGTTATGTTTTACTCTTAAGCTACTCTGTCGATTTAGTTGATTGGGTGACATGGCTTTGGATGGAGATCAAAACGTGGGTTCTTTTCATTTTTTGATGATGGAGCTAGGAAGGGAGGAAGCGCCTGAGCCCCAAACGTAGAAGGCCTAAGGCAATGTGGAGCTCTGACATTTGATCATGATCTTGACAATGCTTGTACTGAGGTATGAAAAGAATAGCCTTATTGTTTTACAGGTTTACAAAGTAAATTTTAAGCAAAAGGGAAAAATAAAATAAAAATAAAAATAACTAGACATTCACATCAATTTCCATCTCTTCGGGGGGAAGGAGCCTCGTCGATGGTTTAGGGGGGCTGGGCTGTCTCGCTTTTAGGGAAGCAAAGAGGGGGAGGCCTAACAAAATATTAGTATTTTAGTTTTCACATCTATTATAAAGCTCTTAGGGTATAATACAGTCTATTTCTGAAGAGTTGTCAGTATCTTGGATTATGAGCCTCTTTGTAGATCGTAGAGAAATCCTCTGTTTTCGTTGTTTCACATGCTCCTCTTCATATAAATCGTCCTCATCATCAAGTTCTGTCAGATCACTCTCGTCATCGGAATCGACAATCTCGTGCTTTCGAGGCCCTCTCTTCCTCTTTTGATATGTTGTTATTTGAGGAGTGGAACAACGCAGCGGTTTTGTATAAAGGAAATATGCTGCAATTGACCGGACCTTGCGGAAGGTTGCTTATGGTGATACGTGCTAAAGAGCCTTGAGGACTACTACCCTTGAGATGCAGTTTTGTTAGTATACTTATTCAAAACTCTTGGTTTTTATTGTATATAAGTCTCACTTCAACCTCACTATGTGCAAAGTTTCTTACCTCAGTGTTTGTCGGAATTTCTATCTTTCGGACAAATTACCACCAGTGTGAGTAAAACGAATATAGGATGACCGGCTCGTTATTATTTTGTCGAGAAAATCTATCATTGATTCGATAAATTGACTAGCAGGCTGTAAGAACACCTGTTCAGAAGACACATCCCGCATGTCGAGCGCTCATCATATTTCTAAGTTCAGCAAGCTCTTTCTTTAGTAAAAAATTGTTAGTACTCTTGTAAGGTAGTTTAAGTGGTATATAATGTATGCTTACCTTAACGTCCATTTTTCTTGGTGTTATATGATGGCTTGACCTTAATAATACCTTCATAAGAAAAAAAACAAGAAGGATAATCACATCTCCATCACTTGAATGTATCTTATCAAGCTTTTGAATTATAAAATATATAATCAGAAGATAAATATTAGATCATATAAGAAAGCTGGTAAGGTGATAGATATCTGTAGAGGGAGAGAGAGAGGATCTAAGAAGGAAAAATAGGAGATCTTATTTTATAGTTCAGGTATTCTAACAAGTGAATTTTGGGGAGGGTATCCTTCACTATTATTAGGGATCATATGTTCTGGCATTCACAAGCAGGATAATAGGTAATCAGGTGTTCAGCTGCCATGCTGAGAGCCTATTTTGACCAGACTCCATATACTTGTCTGCCCAGTAGCTATTAGCCACTGTGACAGTAAACTTAATAACCAATATACAAGATATACTTCACTACCATAAAGAAATTCAAGTTGTATACCACGCACAAAAAAAAGAAAAGAAAAAAGTGATTTAAAGCCGAAAACATACCAGAGAACTAGCGGTTTCGATCCAGGGTCCTCCGGCTATTCATTTATTAGAGCCTTCCCTCCCCCTTTTTTTTTTTAAGTAGCTCAATGGTGCTGATAGTGAAGGAGAGAGAAGGAGGGTGTGAGTAGTATAAGGCGTCAAAGGCTACAAATATTATCTCCGACGGAAATAACCTCATAATCAGAAAGTAAAGGATCACACTTGAGATTGGCACTACAGCTCGAAATTACAGGCTCATTCGCCATGATGGCTAGTTCCTTTTGTCATTTTCATCATTCTATCAATACAATGTGGAAGTCTTATTGTGATAAAGAAAGGGAATTTACCAGTTTAACCCCTCTAATTACTCTAAGTCGTCACCTCATATCATATAGGATTGCAGTAGAAACCGTCATAGATGTACAGTACATCTGATCATGTCTGACTGCAAAGCTGGAGGTACCTAGGTAGGTATTATACTCTACCTAGATATTGTCGGGAAGTTTTTTCTAACCCTTTAGACTACCTAACTATATCAAAAAAAGTTCTAATTTTTCACCAATTAGAGCATGTTAGCTCAGAGGAAGAGCGGTGAGAAAATCACGTGATTCATATATTTCCTAATTAGTCAATTACTAACGTTTACACAGCCGGGCTCATAACCCGGAGGACCCTGGATCGAAACCAGGACATGCTAAATTCCAGATATCTTTTTTGCTCTTTTTTTTTATCCCCTATTGATCCTTCATCACAAACTCTGATGCGTTGTAGGTGATAAACATTATCATGATGAGACTTTGATACCAAAAGGGCTCGTTATTCTTGTACTTGATATGAATTGATATCCTCAAGCGGAACTTCGAAATGGATGTGGATGTTTTGCTCTAGGCGGCCTTGTCCCCGGTGCTGATCTCGGTGGGTGAGAGTTCCTCTGTGTCACTTTTGGCGGCTTGAGGAGAGGGGGTGTCATCCTGAGAGTCCTTCTCATCCTCGGGCTCTGGCTCAGATTCGACTCGGACTCGGACTCGAGATCCAAAGAGTTGATCTTCGCAGTCATCTCATTCTGGGTCCACTCCCCAGACCGAACATGGAGACGGAAGTGAGCGAGGCAGCCACTAATATCAGGGTCGGACCAAGGTGGAAGATATCGGGGCATTAGATGAGACAGAGAGGGCTGGTGGCGGATCAAGGTCCTCCATTGTGGCCTATATGAAATGAGATTAGTCGGCCCGCAAAATGCCTAGGAATGCGCTTCATCCTATAGCTCCTGATATCTGCCCACACCCAATATATTGAGATGAAGATACATTTCAACCCCTCAGCAAAATAGATACATTCCTACACCTTCAAGTTATCAAGGCACCTAATTTAACCCAGCCTCACTAAAAAGACAAAGCCTGTACAAAAAACCAAGTGACTAGAGCCTTCATACGAATACTCACCATGATAAAACCATAGTTCCCAATCGCCACGGTGAGCAATCCTCGATGCACCCAAACTGATATCTGGTGCTCACAGTGTCTCCAGACTGATATCCTAATTCGCTTTCACAGCGAATGGAGATCACCCAAAAAGGATCCAAGCATGACCTCTACATATGAGGACATAACCAAGTTGTGTTACCTATACGGAGACAAGACTTAATCGATCTATAAAAGAAAAATCATCATAAGAGGCCAGAAAATGCCAATTAGAAGCTCTAGAATCACCACTGAACAAGAAATAAAGGGTATTGCGGAAACACCTTTCACTCGAAAGAAAGAAAGAAAGTGGAAGAGAAAATTTCAGTTGGTTGATATGGAAGTGAAGATCAGAGAGTACAAGTGAGACATCTAGGAGAGTGGTTTCACGAATGATCTTAAGAGTGCGTATCATCCAAAGTATTTGGTTCGATAAATCCTTCAATTACGAGGCAGACTAAGAGACTAAAGACGTTCTCTCTACTAGGGGTAAAGGTTACTTTAGACGTTAATCTCGAAATCGCTATTAAGACTTTATAACATTCATTACTTATACACATGCTAGTTCTAGAGAAGTCCAACTTTTTGTGATAAACAATAAATAGAATATCTGACCCATAGAATCATCGTAAAGATATAGATATAGAAGTTTGAATTAGCAAAATCGCTGAGCGAGTAGTATATTAATAGTATAGATAAAGGGCAACATCTTTTTGACACTAGAATATTAAAATCTTACGCTACTCAGTCACTTTAGTTGATTGGATAATATAGTTCTAGATGGAGATAAAACATTGGTTCAATGTGTTCTTTTAATATTTGATCATGATCTTGACAATGCCTGTGCTAAGGTATGAAAGCAGTAGCCTTATTGGTTAACAGGCTTACAAATCAAACTTTAAACAAAAGGAAGAAAAAGATCTTAATTCTCATTGAAGTCTAAATCTATAAGATCTAAGGGGGCAGGAGCGTCGTCGTTGGCTGAAGCTTCTTCTGCTTTGGGGGAGGAAGGGAGGGGAGGCGCAGCGGCGGCAGTAGCCTAATAAATATTAGTAGCCTAATAAATATTAGTATCAATACCTATTATATCACTCTTGTAGTATAATAGTCTGGCTTACCTTCTTCTTTCTAGGCCCTCTCTTTCTTTTCTTTACTTTCTCGCCGGTCGGCGCCGGCTCCCCCCCTTCCTCCCAGGGGCGCTAAATAGTGAAATATTAGCATATATTTTATAGGTGAAAGTGACAACACTAAATGGCATGAAGTAGAAAGCCTACCTTCTCTTCTGGCTAGGCGTTGAAGCCGCACCCCCATCTCACTGGCCACGGCGGCCATCGGAGAGGCAAGGACCGCCAGTTCTGAAATCTCCTGCTTTGGTAAAAGATTGTTAGTAGCTCTCATAGGGTAGTTGGAGTGATATATAATGTATGCTTACTTTAAAAAAAAGAAAAAAAAGAAATTTAATAATCAACTAGGCATTGATATCGATACGATGTCGTCCGTGGGGGCAGGAGGAAATTGGTTGGGGGGCGCTAAATAATAGAGTATTAGTATGTATTTTATAAATGACATCACTAAATAACATGAAATAGAAAGCTTACCTTCTCCCCTTGGGCCAGGCGTTGCAGTCGCACCGCCATCTGGGATGCAAGGAGGGCTAATTCTGAAATCTCCTGCTTTGGTAAAAGAGATTGTGTCAGACTAATAGGGGCAACCATTTGAGCTAAAAAGCACTATGAGCTCTTTAGAGCACCAAATTTTGCCTGACCTAGTAGGGGCTCTTTCCGACAGATTGTTAGCTCTCATAGGGTAATTTGAGTGATATAATGTATGCTTACTTTAAAAAAAGAAAAAAATGATATTCGATATTGTCTACGCATTAATATCAATTTCAATGTCTTCAACGGGGGCAGGGGCCTCCTCTGCTTTCGAGGAGGAGGGAGGTGCGGCGGCGGCGGCCTAATAAATATTAGTATTCATACCTATTATATCACTCTTGGAGTATAATAGTCTGGCTTGCCTTCTTTTTCCTGAGGCCTCTCTTTATCTTCTTTCCTTTCTCGCCGGTCGGGGCCGGCTCCCCCCCTTCCTCCCGGGGGCGCTAAATAGTGGAATATTAGTATGTTTTTTATAGGGGACATTACTGAATGACGTGAAATAGACAGCTTACCTTCCCCCCCCCCAGGCCAGGCGCTGCAGTTGCACTGCCATCTCGGTGGCCAGGATGGCCAGCTCGGCAAGTTCTTTCTGTGGTAGAAAGAAGGTTAGTAGCTCTCACAGGGTATTTGGAGTGATATATAATGTATGCTTACCTTAAATAAAAGAAAAAAATGATATTAGTTATTTAACTATGCATTGATATTGATGTTGATGTCCGTGAGGGTAGGAGGAGTGTTGGTTGGGGGGCAGGGGCCTCCTCTGCATTAGGGGAGAAGGGGAGAGGCGCGGTGGCGGCCTAATAAATATTAGTATTCATACCTATTATATCACTCTTGGAGTATCAAAGTCAGACTTACCTTCTTTTTCCTGGGGCCTCTCTTTCTCTTCTTTCCTTTCTCGCCGGTCGGGCCACTTCCTCCCGGGGGCGCTAAAAAGTGGAATATTAGTATGTATTTCATAGGGGACATTACTAAATGACATGAAGTAAAAAGCCTACCTTCTCTCCTTGAGCCAAGCGTTGGAGGCGCACAGCCATCTCGCTGGCCATTACGGCCATCTGGGATGCAAGGATCACCAATTCTGAAATCACCTGCTTTGGTAAAAGGTTGTTAGTAGCTCTCACAGGGTAGTATTAGTAAACGACATGAAGTAGAAAGCCTACCCTCTCCCCTCCGGCTAGATGTTGAAGCTGCACCGCCATCTCACTGGCCAGGATGGCAAGTTCAGCAAGCTCCTTCTTTGGTAAAAGATTTTTTAGTAGCTCTCATAGGGTAGTTTGAATGACAGATAATGTATGCTTACTTTTAAATCCATTGTCCTTAGTATTACTGAGGAAAGTATGAGAAAAGAGAGAGAGAGAGAGAGAGAGAGAGAAAGAAAGAAAGAAAGAAAGTGAGTAGATCTACTATTCAAGTACTCGATAAATATGGTCACATGTTTTACTAACACAATGATTTTACATGTGTTCTAGCAGCATTGAGCTCATTGTTGCTGCTATAAAATACGTTGACTAGGTAGGTAGATATGAGCAAATAAACACTACAAACCGCCTCGTTACTATCTAAGGCAGGTAGGTATGTAGTCCTATTAAAAGGCATGAATGTGCGGACAAGTACCTACTATGAGGCCTTGTGCTTATTGGTATGATACACACCTAGGTTCGCCCTTATTCATAATCGGGACTATTCCCAATATTTGTCTCTTTACTAGATTTGCATAGTCCAAGAAATAATATACGAACTGGAAAACATTCATTTGTCGAAGGCATTTTTTAAGACAATACTTTCGATTGAGTTACTCAAGACTGTGTTGACTACCTTCACGTAGTAGATATTTGTTGACATCCATGAACTGTTTAATTTCTACCTACTTAGGTATGAGTAAATAAAAGACTACCCACCTACGAGATACCTGACTACTGAGCTCGATTAGGTACCGGATACCAGGTAGGTACCTACAGGTTTACAAAGTGAACTATAAACAAAAGGAAGAAAAATATATTGATTCATGAGCATTTAAGCATTCAAGTCTATGTCTATCTCTTCAGGGGCGGGAGGGTTGGTTGGTTGGGCTTCCTCTCCTTTCGGGGAGGAGGGAGGCGCGGCGGCTGCAGCAGCGGCCTAATAAATATTAGTATTCATACCTATTATATCACTCTTGGAGTATCAAAGTCTGACTTACCTTCTTTTTCCTCGGGCCTCGTTTTCTTTTTTTCGGTCTCTCACCGGCCGCCGCCGGCCCCCCCTCCTCCGCCCGGGGGCGCTAAATAATGAAATATTAGTATGTATTTTATAGGAGACATTACTGAATGACATAAAATAGAAAGCCTACCTTCTCCCCCCGGGCCAGGCGCTGAAGGCGCACGGCCATCTCGGTGGCCATTGCGGCCAGTTGGGTGGCTAGCAGGGCTAGCTCCGATAGTTCCTGCTTTGGTAAAAAGATTGTTAGTAGCTCTCACAGGGTAGTTTGAGTGGTGCATAATGTATGCTTACTTGTGCTTCCATTTTTCTTAAGAGGAAAACGATGAGAAAAGAGGAAAACGATGAGAAGAGAGGGGGAGAGAGAGAAAGAGAAAAAGAAAGTGAGTAGATCTACTCTTAAAGTACGAGACACCTGAACGCTGAGGGTGCGATTAGATACTGGATACTACCTAAGAAAGCTACAGGCCAATGGGGAGAAGCCAGATGGAGACCACTTGTAGGCATGGCACCCAGGGTACTACGTCCTGTCAGGTCTATCCCGGGGATAAGAATGTTTTCAATCCGAGTCCGTTTTCTAGACGTACGTATCGGCCGGAGGTAAGGAATTGTATGTCCTAAGGGCGCAGAAAAATGGACTATCATCGAGTGTAGCTCAATTTCAGGTGAAAAGTGTAGTGTCACAAATTTAACTTAGCCCCTGCTGACCCCGGATCTACATGCAGGTCGATCCTTGGTTTGGGATTATGGGATATCGAGTCTTAGGCCTAAACTACCTAGTATCTCCTAAACAACAGTCGATCAACCTCAACTCCGATCAATGCGCAGCCGTTAGGTATAAGGTAATTACTCTCAGTTCAAGAGCTGTATAGGTATTGCTGGCTGTCAGGTACTGCGTTGCTACCGTCGAAGTTACAAGTGGGGAGGGTTTGGAGAGCTCGAAGTATATCGCACCAATAGAAAGCCAAGGGGACCTGTCGGCTATCTACATTATACCCTTTTAGGAATTCGGTAGGTGCACCATCCACGATCCGCCACGATCGTATGGAAATAAAGATCAGGTTTCAGGTACCATCTGACATCTGACAGGACTTTAGTAGATAGGAAAGTCCAATCAAAGGAGAAGAAGATTTTGCCACCTTCTCCACATCAATCTCGCAAACAATTTGAAGACTCCACACTGTATCTAGAATTCCAGATGCCTACAGAACCCGTTTCCATACCTAAATCCCAATGCGTACAGGTTTGAAAACCCCTGAAAGTACAAACCAGATTTGCCGGCGCATTTGCTGCTGGACCTTTATACTTCAAGTCAATGTAGATGAGTGCTGAGTTTTTAGGCGACAATTTAATGCATTCCCAAAACAAGTAGAGCTTATTCTTTGATATGAACAAAACATAATGCTGGAATATGACCTTCTATAGTTCTTATCCATGGATAAAGAGCCGCTGGGAGTGCAGATTATATCCCTGTTATCCTTGTCAGACTCAGCTAAGTCAAGTTATCATCAAGTAATAATACAGTGGCATCTCCGGCACAGGGTATGGTCTCCGTTGATACGTAATAGCAATTGCCTGTGTCCGAATAATACTCTGTAACCATTTCAGATAGAAAGGATTGAATACACAGTCACAATGGTACCTCAAGGTATCAGGTGTTTGTATACTTGGATAGAAAAGCAATCAAGTTCCCCTTCTTCTTCCCCTTCTTCTTCTTTTCTCTCCCCGTGGATCATAGTCTGCTAAAACCTGATTCTTTAAGCTGCTCTTTTCGCTAAAAGTAAATCTAGTTTTAATAAACTTTGATCAACCTAACTATATACGTACGTAAAGATGGACGGCAAAGAACTTGTTTTGTTCATTGCCCGCGCCTCTAGCGGACGCAATAGCGAGACTACGGACAGGCTGACGGCGAGCCTGGAGTACACTCGTACCCAGTACGAGTTGACCTATGGCCCCGTCGAAGAAAGGCTCCCCTTTTTGACGTTTGTCAATGGGTCCAATAGTCCTCTCCCCACACCAACTCGAAACACCATTAATGACCTTTTGGTGCGCGCCCGAGATGCCTCGGATGACACGCGGGTCGTTTTGGTGCCTAACGGATGGGACGGCCTATCAACCAATCCGGCTGATATGCAGACCCTATTCGAGCCCTTTAGATCAACAGTCCCGATTATCATGAGAGTCTATGCGGGGAATCCTCGAAGATTCTTTGAGGTATCGTTGGTTGATGCTCTGATGGTGCTAAATGGCGAGTTTGAAGAGGAGATAGACGAGCTTGACATGCCTCACAGCACGATGTTATTTGCCAGCAAGGTTTTGGCCATCAACTTATTGAAGACACGGATTCAGATGGACTTCGAGGAGCTCCGTAGCGAAACTTATCAGCGCAACACAATTCCGGGCAGCACTCGGGGGCAGGTGTGGGTGTGTCCAGAGGAGGGTTGTGGAAGAGAGTTCAATACGTCTGAGCGACTTGTTGGCCATAAGCACAAGCACCATGTGCTATTGTCGAGAGTTGCTTGCCAATACTGCGGTGACACCTTCAGTCGTGTTGACCATAAGAATCGCCATGAGCGTGACGTGTGTAAAAAGAGACCTGGCTACGTGCCCGAGTCGCCTAAGCGCCGTGCCAATCGTGGTTCTCGTAAATCACAGGCAGAGAGGCGTCAGGAGGCTGCCGCACAGTCAGATAATGGCTACCCGACATACTTCAACATAACG